>CAUYRT010099661.1:0-14642 GCA_963574885.1 Lepilemur ruficaudatus | reverse complement strand
TGAGGGTTAATGAGTGAGGATGTATATGTTTGTATACACGTGACAATAAAAAGAAACCCCTGGTCTAGTATGCTTTGGCTAGTTGGTCATATATGCCAACAACAGTCAAGACGAGAATCAAATCAAAGACTCAGTACCTTTCACAATAGCTACAAAGAAAATAAAATACCTAGGAATATATTTAACCAAGGAGCTGAAAGATCTCCACAAAGAGAACTATGAATCACTGAGGAAGGAAATTGCACATAATGTAAACAAATGGAAAAACATATCATGCTCATGGATTGGCAGAATCAACATTGTTAAAATGTCTATACTACCCAAAGTGATTTACAGATTCAATGCAATCCCCATCAAAATACCAACATTTTTCACAGATCTAGAAAAAAGAATTCTACGCTTTATATGGAACCAGAAAAGGGCCCGAATAGCCAAAACAATCTTAAGCAAAAGGAACAAATCAGGAGGCATCACTCTATCAGGCTTCAAGCTATACTACGAGGCTATAGTAACCAAAACAGCATGGGACTGGCACAAAAATAGAGATGTAGACCAATGGAACAGAACAGAGAACCCAGATATAAAACCATCCACATATTGCCATCTGATCTTTGACAAAGTAGACAGCGATATACACTTGGGAAAAGAATCCCTATTCAATAAATGATGTGGGGGAAATTGGATAGCCACATGTAGAAGATTGGAACAGGATCCATCTCTCTCACCACTCACAAAAATTAATTCAATATGTATAACATACTTAAATCTAAGACAGAAACCATAAGAATTCTAGAAGAAAATGTTGGAAAAACTCTTCTAGATACTGACGGCAAAGAATTTATGAAGAAGACCCCAATGGCAATCACAGCAACAACAAAAATAAATAAATGGGACTTCATTAAGCTAAAAAGCTTCTGCACAGCCAAGCAAACAATCAACAGAGCAAATAGACAACCTGCAGAATGGGAGAAAATATTTGCATGCTATACATCTGATAAAGGGCTAATAACCAGAATCTACAAAGAACTCAGGCAAATCAGCAAGAAAAAATCAACCCAATTAAAAAGTGGGCAAAAGACATGAACAGAATCTTTTCAAAAGAAGATAGACTAATGACCAAAAAACATATGAAAAAAAGGGTCAACATCACTAATCATCAGAGAAATAGAAATCAAAACCACAATGAGATATTACCTAACCCCAGTGAGAATGGCCTTTGTCAAAAAGTCCCAAAACAATAGATGCTGGCATAGATGTGGAGAGAAAGGAACACTTGTACACTGTTGGTAGGACTGCAAACTAGTACAACCTCTGTGGAAAGTAATATGGAGATTGCTCAAAGAACTAAAAGTGGACCTACCATTTGATCCAGCAATCCCACTACTGGCTGTTTACGCAAAGGCTACTATTTGTAACTGGTTATGTTGGTCACAAAAGAACTGTAGCTTGTCCCTAATTTTCAGTGAAAATGAAGTCCTAGTGCTAGCCAGAATGAAATAGTTGAAAATGCACAGATTTCCATTTCCAGAACAAGATGACATAAACTTACTTTCCCTTATCCCTTCCCCTATAAATATAACTTAAGTGCCCTGGAAATTATTCAGGTGGCAGCATTAAAAGTGTTCTGAAATTTGGAAAGAGGAAGGTGGAGTAGCTGGGAACCTCAGCATTTCAGGGATGACAACAATGAGGGCAAGTTCACTAGGTTTTCTTTTTACCTCACATTTACTCCTGGACTGGGTGCTGCAGAGGCCTACAACCCAGAATCACCAGTGGGCATGGAAAGCAAAAACAAAAGCCTGCTTTCTCTGGCCAAATGACTAGGAAAGGGGAAGCCCAATGGAGACCTTGTTAGGAACACTCTTTCCTGCTACTCCACACTGGGCCCCAGTGGGCAGTGTGATCTACCCATAGCAGCAGCAGGAACAGCAAATCCCGTGGCCCTCCCAGCCCCTGCTCTACAACCGGGGCCATGGTGGGTGGTCTGATCTGCCAGCTGCAGTAAAGACCTGGTCATTTCAGCCCCTGTACTGTGACTCAGGCTCCCGTAGTCTGATCTGTTGACAGCAGTGGCAACAGCAAGTCCAGGTTATACCTCTGCCCCCAACTGGTCCCAGCAGGTGGTCTCTTCTGTAGGTGGTAGTAGTAGGCGTAGCGGCAATGAAGCCATATGTCTTCCTGCCCCAGCTTCTGACTCTTTCTACTTCAAGATTGCCCAGTGATAGCAAGTGGCCCTGGGAAGTACTTTTTGTCCCTATAGATGGCATCAGCAGGGATTCAGTGGGAGCCTCAACAGCACCAGAAGAATGAAGCAGACCAAAATAGTATTGTGAGGTCAGTAAATAGTAAATAGTAAATAGTATTGTGAGTTCAGAAAACTAAACTGTCATTGGAACTAAAGACCACGAAAGTAGTCTAGTAACCTACACACTAAACCTAAACAGGGTGACTTCCCTGCTAAAATAGAAGATCCTATGATCAATAGTCTCCTAACAATAACCAAAATATCCAGGATACAACTTAAAATTACAATTTGAATGAGAAAAGACATTCAACTGATGCCAATGCCCAGTTTAATCAGATACTAGAATTATCTGAGGAGGATTTTAATTCGGCTCTCATACAATTGCTCCAACAGTCAGTTGCAAATTTTCTGGAAACAAATTAAAAGATAGAATATCTCAGCAAAGTAGAGTAGAGAGCATTTCCTAAAGAATTAGAATTGGAATGTGAGAGAAAGAAGAGGGTCAAGAATGAAGCCATATAAGAACAGAAATATAAACCTTTGAAACAGGACTGAGAACCCATATATAAAACCATCCTCATATTGTCATCTAACCTTCAACAAAGCAGACAAAAATATACATTGGGGAAAATAATCTCTGTCAACAAATAGTGCTGGGAAAACTGTATAACCACATGCGGAAGATTGAAACTGGATCCCCACCTCTCACCTCTCACCTCTCACAAAAATCAACTCAAAATGGATAACAGACTTAAACCTTAAAGGCATGAAACCTTAAGAATTCTAGAAAAAAAATGTTGGGAAAACTCTTATAGACATTGGTGTACGCAAATAATTTATGAAGGAGACCCCCAAACATCACAGCAGCAACAAAAATAAACAAATGGGACCTGATCAAATTAACAAGAAAAAATCAAGCAACCCCATCAGTAAATGGGCAAAGGACATAAATAGAAACTTTTCAAAAGAAGACAAAATAATGGCCAGCAAATATATTAAAAAGTGCTCAACATCTCTAATCATTAGGTAAATGGAAATTAAAACCACAATGGTATGTCACCTAACTCCAGTGAGAATGGCCTTTATCAAAAGGTCCCAAAACAACAAATGCTGGCATGGATGTGGAGAGATTGGTACATTCTTAACTGCTGGTGGGGTTGCAAATTAGTACAACCCTGTGGAAAGTAATTTGGAGATATCACAAAGAGCTAGAAATACCTTTTGATCCAGCAATCCCACTACTAGGCATCTACCCAAAGGAAAAAAAGATATTCTATAATAAAGACATTTGCACTTGAATGTTTATGGAAGCACAATTCACAATTGCAAAGATGTGGAAACAACCCAAGTGCCCATCAATACATGAGTGGATTAATGAAATGTGGTATATGTATACCATGGAATACTACTCAACTACAAAAAAAAAATGGTGAACTAGCACCTCTTATATTATCCTGAATAGAGCTTGAACCCATCCTTTGAAGTGAGCTATCACAAGAATGGAAAAACAAGCACCACATGTACTCGCCATCAAATTGGCACTAACTGATCAACACTAAGGTGCTCACATGGTAGTAATATTCATTGGGTGCTGTTCAGGTGTGGGTGGGTTAAACGCACAACTAATGGATGCAGAGTGCATTGTATGGGGGAAGGGCATGCTTGTAGCACTGGCTTGGGCAAGGCAAAGGCATTATATGTTTGTAAAGCAAAATGTTTTTACCCCTATAATATTCTGAAATTAAGAAATAGATTTAAAAAAAAGAATATTGACTATTTGCATATTTTTAGAAAAGATTTCCCTGATCTCGTAACTTTTAGCCATTTTGCCTACTTTTTTTCTATTAAATACATTGCCCAGAATGCAATCATCATGTGCAATAATTACTGTTTTGTGCAGCCTTTGGGAATTTTACAGGGCTCTGGGCCCATTCATTTCACAAATTATTTTTGCTTATGAACTGATTCCAAGTATAAATAAAGATTATGATAACTAGACACATTAATGTATGTGAGCTTATTATTTGTATATGTGTTATGATTTATAAAATAAATTGTATAATTTATGCATAGGTATTTTTAAAAAGCATTTAAAGTAATTGCAGATCCTTAATTATCACAGACAAGCTAATTCCCTTTTATTTAAGAAGAGCTCTAATATGCTAATGTTTTCTTTTCATACTGAAATTTATAAATCTTGTCAGTTCCCTTCACTTCTCAATCACTTCTGCTCTATAGACTTTGAACTGAAATATTTATTTGATTTCTTTTTATCTTTATCTCTTTTGTGAAATACTATTAGGCTGAGAAAAATACAACATGTTTCCTTGAAGAGGTACATCTTTTAAAAAAGAGATTTTATAGAAACGTAAGCATCAAGGAGATAACAAAGAGAGTGTGAACACATCAGGTTAATATGATCATTGCTGTAGTTCTACTTAGGCGTATTCTGAATATTTTTAAGTGCTAGTCATGTGAAGCAATACCTGTTTTCATAGCTGGCATGTTGTTTTATGCCATCTATTAGCCATTTCTCCATATTTGTTCATGAGAGTTCTTATTGATATAATACTTTGTTCGTGTAAATACCAGCATTTTCCCCAATATTTTGGATATAATAATCTATATTTGGAAAGAAAAATGAAAGCCAATAATTATGCTTTAGATTTGATGATTTTTGCTTTAGAAACATCTACATAATTTGACAGTATTTCATTAAGCCTTACAGAGTTCACTTTAAAAAATACTCATCAATTGTTTTAATTTATGCATTAGGTTTACAATGCATGTTTTTATTCAGATAGAATTCACACAATATAAAACACACTTATTTTATTTTATTTTATTTTTTGAGACAGAGTCTCACTCTGTTGCCTGGGCTAGAGTACCGTGGCATCAGCCTAGCTCACAGCAACCTCAAACTCCTGGGCTCAAGCAATCCTACTGCCTCAGCCACCTGAGTAGCTGGGACTACAGGCATGCGCCACCATGCCTGGCTAATTTTTTCTATATATTTTTAGTTGTCCAGCTAATTTCTTTCTATCTTTAGTAGAGACGGAGTCTCGCTCTTGCTCAGGCTCATCTTGAACTCCTGACCTTGAGCGATCCTCCCACCTCAGCCTCCCAGAGTGCTAGGATTACAGGCGTGAGCCACCATGCCCAGCCTATTTTAGCCATTTTAAAGTGTACAATTTAGTGGATTTTAGCATATTCAAAGTGTCATACAACCATCAATACTGTCTAATTCCAGAACATTTCCATTATTTCAAAAAGAAGTACTAAACTTCCCAATTCCCCTCATCCTGCCCCCCACCCCATTTCCTGACAACTTATCTGCTTTCTGTCTCTGTGAATTTGGCTATTCTGAACAGTTCATATAAATGGCATTAGATAATAAGTGGTCTTTTGTTACTAGCTTATCTCATTAGCATAAGGTTTTCGAGGCTCATTCATTCTGCAGTATATATCAGTGCTCTGTTTCTTTTTGTGGCTAAATAATATTCATTCCATTATAAGGATATACACATTTTGTTTATCCATTCATTAAATTGATGAACATTTCTGTTGTTTTCATTTTTTAGCTAATGTGAATAATGCTGCTATGAACGATCTGTGTATAAATTTTTAGTATGCACATGTTTTAAATTCATTTGTGGATATATTAATACCTAGGAGTGGAATTGTTGGATCATAAGGTAATTCTGTTTCACTTCTTGAGGAACTGCCCAATTGTTTTCTGGAATGGCTTCACCATTTTACATTCAAACACTACAAACCATACGGTTCCAGTTTTTCCACACCCTAGCCAATACTTCTTGTTCTCTGGATTTTTTTGTGTGTTTGTTTTATCATTGTAGTAGCCATTACAGTGAGTGTAAGTGACATTTCATTGTGACTTTGTGCATTTGTTTTTAAATTGCTCAATTTATAAATGCATATATGGTTTTGTAAATGGAATTGCTAATGTCAAAATTATTTAAACCATTTTGAAACATGCTACATATCTTGTGGAATACTACCAAAAGTTTGTGATGGTTCTGTATTACATTTATGAAAGAAAGTTGAGGATCTGACTGTATGTACTAAACTTTAACCTAAGTCACTATTTACAGCAGAGTATTTCAACCTCTAAAGACCTGTCCTTACTGAATTTGCAAAAGCAGTTTTAGAAGAATTGTACTAATAGATTTTTATGTTAATGGAATGGCCACTCTGGCTTTTCAAGCCTAGGGTCTAAAGTTCTCAGAAAAGGGAAAAAGATCACACTTATTTATAACCTTTCTTGACATGAACTTCCATTAGGTGGAAAAACACAACTTCTGATTGAAAAATATATTTACATAATACCAATATTAAAACCATTCTTTCAGGGTAAGCTAAACACATCTAGAAATTCCATTAACTCTATTAGGAGTTCTTTGATTTGGGTTATATTATAGGGATTTTAATCACTTCTCAAAAACCTTGCTCAAAATACTTTAATTTTAATAACAAAAATAAGCCTTTTCCTATCATTTTCTTAGGAATTCTTCTACTGGGGCATTCTGCAAAAGTTGCAAGTGTGGCTTTGGTTTTACTAAGTACAGTGATGTCTCCCATATTTTAAAGTATCTAGCCAGCAGTTACAGCTTAACCAGCATATGCCAAAGTTTTGAGGACTTCTGAGGAAAAAGAAATACAAAAAAATACAAATATCTTATAATAATTCCCATATCCCCCCTTTTCTTCTTCACATGTGTGGGAGACCAGGCAGTGATGGAGAGGAGCAAAAACCTCCCCTTCTCTTTGATTAGTTGAGAAGGAGAACTATCCTCTAGGAATAGCTAAAATTCCTGAGTTCTTAAGTTACTTGAGAGTGAAATTAAAATTTCGTGGAGTGATTGAAGGCAAAAATCATAAATTAGAAGAGTTATATAATAAGGGAAATAGACAGATTACTCCAAAAGGTCCCAAAGGAGATTCTAGATATAATATTATTTTAGCATACTATGTTATTTAAAATTGCCTTTATGTTTGTCTCCACAAGGTCTAGCAAAAAATATATAATTAAATAATAGTGCCTTTATATTTGACTCTTTTAATAAAGTGTATGTGTGTTTATGTTATAATTTGTTGGATATTCTTGCTCTCAATTCTTGATATCTTGCATGATGGCATGTGACTTGAACAGAAATTCTCCAAGCAGCAAACAGAACATTTCACAGTGACATTTTAAGACATATATAAAGATATTAAAATTTGTCTGCAAATGCAAAATTTTAAAGTAAGAGCAAATAACAAAATTGTTTTATCTTTATTCTTTCCTACATGAACAAAAAGTATTTTATTTGTGGGCCTTTTTATAAATGCTTGGATGCCTCTCCAACCCCAAATCATAATGTTTTTAATTTCATGATTCTAGATTGAGTCATTAAATTACCAATACATAGCTATTAATCATTATAACTGTTACTGATTTACATTAAAATAGTGGAAAGTTAGGACACAATTTCAGTATGCATGAGTATCCATTAGCACAGTATAGTCATGTTATCTGCAGATAGCGATAGTTTCATTTCTTCCTTTCCCATCCATATGTTTTTTATTTCCTTTTCATGCCTTATTGCACTGGCTGTATCTTTCATTACTATGTTGAATAAGAGTGGTGAGAAAAGACATCCTTGTCTTGTTCCTGATTTTAGGAAGAAAGCATTCAGTCCATCCATCATTAAATATCATGTTAGCTGTAGGCTTTTTAATAAGTGCTCATTATCATGTTAAAGATGTAGCCCTCTATCCCTTTATTTTTATTTTTCTTAGAGTCCTTATCATGAATGAGTGTTGTATTTTGTCAAATTCCTTCTCTGCATCAACTGATAATAATCACATGATTTTTCTTCTTTAACCTGTTAATATGGTGGATTATATTGATTAATTTTCAAATACTAAACCAGACTTGCATACTAAGAATAAACTCCACTTTGTCCTGATGTTCAATTCTTCTACATATCACTTAATTCTATTTGTAAATATTTTGTTAAAGATTTTTGTGTATGTTAATGAGAGATGTTTGATATCAGGTTAATACTAGCTTCATAAAATTAATTGGAAAAATTCCAACCTCTTTTTTTTTTTTTTTTGAAAGAGGTTGTATAGAATTGGTTCTTCTCAACTAATCAAAGAGAAGGGGAGGTTTGGGCTAATTCTTCTTTAAATGTTTGGTAAAATTTTTTAGTGAAAACATCTGGACATGGAGATTTCTTTTTGGAGGAGTGTTTTAATTATCAATTCAGTTTCCTCAATAGTTGTAGGACTATTCCAATAACTAATTTCATATTGGGTGAGTTGTGGCAGTTTGTGTTTTTTATAGAATAGGTCCATTTCATCTAAGTTGCCAAATTAATATGTGTAGAATTATTCATATTAGTCCCTTATCATCCTTTTGATGTCTACAGGGTCTATAGCAATAATGCTTGTTTCATTCTTCATATAGGTAATTTGTATCTTTTTTTCACTATCAGTCTTGCCAGAAGTTTGTCAATCTTACTGATCTTTTCAAGAACCAGCTAATTGCTTCATTCACTTTCTCTATTGCTTTTCTGTTTTCAGTTTTGTTTATTTCTCTCTTGTCTTTATTATTTCCTCCATTCAGCTTGCTTTGAGTTCATTTAACTCTTCTTTTTCTATGTTTTGAGGTGGAAGCTTAGCATAATGATTTGAGGTTTTTCTTCTTTTCTAACTTATGCATTTAATACTATCAAATTTCTATATAATACTACTTTCATCGCATCCCATACACTTTTCTCTTTTTTTGAGACAGAATCTCACTTTGTTGCCCAGGCTAGAGTGCCGTGGCATCAGCCTAGCTCACAGCAACCTCAAACTCCTGGGCTCAAGCAATCCTCCTGCCTCAGCCTCCCGAGTAGCTGGGACTACAGGCATGTGCCACCATGCCCGGCTAAAATTTTCTATGTATTTTTAGTTGGCCAATTAATTTGTTTCTATTTTTAGTAGAGATGGGATCTCGCTCTTGCTCAGGCTGGTCTCAAACTCCTGACCTCGAGTGATCCTCCTGCCTCAGCCTCCCAAAGTGCCAGGATTACAGGCGTGAGCCACCGTGTGCAGCTGCATCCCGTACATTTTGATATATGATGTTTTCATTTCCATTCAGTTTTCTTAAATGTTTTTTTTTTAACTCATAGATTATTAACTAGTGTTTTTGTGTGTTTGTTTGAGACAGGGTCTTGCTCTGTTGTCCGAGTTAGGGTGCAGTGGTGTCATCATAGCTCATTGCAACCTCCAACTGCTGGGCTCAAGCAACCCTCCTGCCTCAGCCTTCCAAGTAGCTGGGACTATAGGCTTGCACCACCACACCCAGCTAATTTTTGTATTTTTTGTAGAGACGGGTTCTCATCATGTTGCTCAGACTGGTCTGGAATTCCTGGCCTCAAGTAATCCTCCCTCCTAGGCCTCCCAAAGTGCTAGGATTATAAGTGTGAGCCACTGTGCCCATCCTATTAACTAGCTGTTTAGTCTCCATATATTTGGAGATTTTTTTGTTATCTATTATTGATTTCTTGTTTGATTCTATTGAGGTCAAAGAACACACTTTGTATGATTTCTATTATTTTAAACCTGTTGAGGTTTGTATTATGGCCATTCTGACTACATATTCCATGGAAATTTAAAAACAGTAGGTTTTCTGATGTCTTTGGGTGGATTATTCTATAAATAGTGATTAAATACTATTGGTTTTTGATGTGATACCCAGTCAGTGGATTTGGATCTCTAGTTCCTGAAGGATCTAGCCCTGTATACTGTTGGTGTTTAGTAAGGGTTTGTTGAACTGCTTGGAACTCCCATATTGTTACCCTTATTCCTGTTACCATATGTGCCTCTCCTGTGGTCTGCTAAAATTTCCAGGAAAAGGACAAGCTGTTGGCAATGGCACCCTACAGGACTTAATTAGGCAGGTAGCAGTGATAATTCTGCATAACAAACAACCCAAAGCTCAGAGATTTGCAATACCGATCATTTATTTCATGATCAAGGGTCTAGAGTTTGGCTGTGTTTTAACTGATCTTGTCGGTGCTTGCCTGTGCGCTGTCTACGGGTTATGCTGGATTCTAGATTTGGAGTTAGATTAAAATCTATTCCATATGTCTTAACTTTGGGATCCATGCTGAGAAAGTAAAAGCTATCTGGATCATGTTCTTCTCATAGCAAAGGGTGTAAGCTCCAGGACAGCTGGCAGAAACTTGGAATGTCTCTTAAAGGCAACAGTGTCACTTCCACTTATGTTCCATTGTCCAAATCCAGTTATAGCAAAGTCCAAAGCTAATGTGTTGGATGTTGTATGTTCTGCCTATTTCAGTAGGAGGCACTTCAAAATTGCATGTCAAAAGTCCTGGATGTATATTACAGTGTGGAAGCAATTATTCAATATTCCTCTGACTTTTCAAATCTTTAGTACTTTCTACTTTATACAGGGGTAAGGAAAATGAAAATTAACCCCCCACAGAAGAATTAATCCTCCACATGAAAGTCCTTATTTGGATAGCAAACTATGAAGGATGTTTTCCTTGACATGCAGTTGTCTTATACATTATATTTTCGGGAATCTTAAGAAATGGCTTTAATAAATTAATAAGAATATTCTTAAGAATATACTTCATACTACATCAAAAGCAATATATTTTTAAATTCAGGCTATATTCTCTGACTTTTTTGGGTTTTGAACTATAGGTAGGCATTTTATTGAGAGGATTTTTTTTTGAGGGAGGGTATCCTTTATAAACCTACATAGCTAAACTAAATACAAAGACTTAAATAGGGCTCAATCTCATCAATTTGATGGAGGCATGTGTGTATATGTATTTGATAAAACATTTGCATTTATCATTAATTTTTAGAAGTTTTCAAAAGGTTTTGTGAATCATAAATTTATAAATTGTTTGGTGCATCTCAGATAGTTACCACAGAATCCTACCAGATGATATATGTTCAGGATTTTTCAAGTTACAACTTAAATTTATTTGAAGAGAAACAATAGCTGTTAAAAATACAACAAAAAGAAACAGAACTATGGGGACAGAATTTTCATTTAAATGCAGAACAGGCATGTAGAAACTGATATTCTATGTATTCACAAGGTGACAGAGAACTACCCTTACCTGCAGGAATAATGGCAATGGTTGTTCAGAGTCCATTCAGGATACTAATTGGTTTTCAGTTGAAGTAGTACTTTTAATGATATGGACACTTGTTTGCCAAGAATTGATCTGGGACCACCAAGACATTAACACAGACTATTTAGCACAGAAGGAGCCAGTAATGACACTCAATCACTCCTTGTCAGATTGATTTGAATTCAAACCAATAATCCAGAAGAAAGGGACCACCTCATTAATAGTTTTCTTAGGTCAAGAGCAAGAAAAATTAAGAACTCTTTTAAAAAATTATTTACATTTGCAAGCATTCATGGGAATGACATTTGAAACACAATTATCAGAACAAAATAAAAGCAGCTAAATTAGAATTCAATTAGAGCCTTTGCAATATTTGTCAAATAAAAAGGAACAAATTTCACTAAAGAAAATCAATGAAGGAAACAATTTAGAACATGCTTATTGCTATTTGACTTTTGTCAGTTGCAGGAAAGGGAAATAGTTGAAATATTGGCAGTAAATAGACATTAAAGTTATTATTTTTCTTCTAATTTTTTCTTCCTCTATGACTTCTAATTCCTTGAAATATGGCAATAAGCAATATGTAGGGAGGTCGGAATTGGATGGGATCAGCTGCTGTAGTTGAAATATTCTTCTCTACTGATGTCTGTGTTATGATTCTTTTTTTTCCATCTTCCTTCAGTGTTAATTTGCTTCTTCTTCCCCCTTTCCTCTCACGATTATCTACTTTTGCAACTTTAATAATGACCCTGCATGTTCTTCACCGGCCTCTCTTCCAAAGAACCCATCCCATATGCCAAGCTACCTACTGGAAATATTCCTTAGGATATCTCCATGTCACCTCAACATCTCCCTTCCCTTATTTTGCATCCTGTCTGCTCTCCTCTTTCCCCAAGTTAAGTAACTCAAATGAACTCATTGTCTCTTGATTTTACTAATTAGTTAATTCTGACACCTAAGTCAAAATCTCCATTATCTTTGATATTTTTCCTGTCCTTTAACTTAAAAGCCTATCTGTTACCAGACCAAACTGAAAAGTAGGAATTGACATCCACGACTGGTTTCCAGAGTTTTACCTTTTTATTATTAATTATATTAGTAGTCTTAAGCTATTATCTGCTTTATTGTTCCACCAAATGTACCTGCTTCAAATTCTTACTGTCCAATGCCTAAGCCAAAAATGATAAGCATGTGGCACACGATCCTTCGAAGATATTTCATTTGACCTTGACATGCTCCCCTAATGTTCCTAGACATGGCTTTGAAATTAAATAGTGTCTCAGAAAGTCAAAACCAATTATAGTAACAAAGGCAAAGTATGAAATATGTCTGAAATCATGGCCTGCATTATTGTAATTCCCTGTAAAACACTCTTCTTGCCTGCAGAATACTTTCACTCTGAATATCTTGTGCAAACTTCCATCAGATAAATGTATCTGAAGCACGCTCCTCATTGTGTCATTTTACCATTCCACATGAGTGTAATCATTGTCTGTTTATGCTGGGATGTGGAAATGTTTGGGAAGCCTTGATTAATGAATTAGCATGATTACTGCTTCACAACTGTGTCCCTACAACTCATTGGTGCTAGTCTTGGAGGATCTGGTGGAAAGAATAGCTCTTCCCTGTGCAGCAGACCTCTCCTTCTCCTGTTTAGCATGGATGTTTTCCAAGTGTTCCCACCTGCTTCTTTTATCCACAAAATTCTCAAATTTTCTAGTTTGCTGATGGCACCCTATTATTTGATTTTAGTGTGAGAATGGAAAGACTCTTGTATACAGTTTCTGTCATTTCAGTAGAATGTCACTGGGGAATAAAGTAAGATAAATATAAATGTCCTTATTCTAGTATTCTATAGATTTTTAACATCTTTATATTGAAATAATTTTCAACTTAGAAAAAAGTTTCAAAAATAGTACATAGACTTTTGGTGCACTCTCTGTCCACCTTCAAATTTTAACAACTTACATAGTCATAGTACAATTATTAAAATCAGAAAATTAGCATTGATTCTAATTAACTAATTAATTAATTAGTTAAATAATCTACAGATTAGTCCTGCTTTGTAAAGTGTAACATTCAGCTATTAACATATTGACTATATTTATCCAAAGTTTTGTTTTTACTTAATTTAAAACAAAGATATTTTACACTTAAAATAGTTATTAATCGTAATATTTGATAAGTAAAATAACAAAATACAGTAAATAATTTTTGTCTCTATTTCCATTTTCTTTTCTTTTCATTTTGAGACAGAGTCTTGCTCTGTTGCCTGGGCTAGAGTACTGTGGTGTCAGGCTAGTTCACAGCAACCTCAAACTCCTGGGCTCAAGTGCTCCCCCTGCCTCAACCTCTGAGTAGTTGGGACTACAGGCATGTACCACCATGCCCAGCTAATTTTTTCTATTTTTAGTAGAGATGGGGTCCAGCTCTTGTTCAGGCTGGTCTCGAACTACTGACCTCAAGTGATCCTCTTGCCTTGACTTCCCAGAGTGCTGGGATTATAGGCGTGAGCCACCGCGCCCAGCCTATTTCCATTTAAAAAAATTTTTCTAACATAATATTTTTACTTATCTAATTATTGTTTATCCTAGTGGACTATATTGATTGCAAAGAGCAATCCCTACCCTTATATGATTAGACCTTAGCAGGTTTTGTTCTTTGCAACCTAAAGTTGAATATAGTACAATCAAATAGAAATCTTTGCACAGGAACCAATGTGTAATGTGTCTCATTCAGAGCGGAACTGAAGTGTGTTCTCTCTGTCTCTGTCTCTCTTTCAATCTCAGTAGTCACAACCTATTCAATATTAACTCACTGAATACTCAATAAGTTAATGACTTATTCAATACTCACTAAGATTTTTTTCTTCTCTCAGTGTTCTCTCTTATTCAAAACTTTCTGTTCCCAGGCCGGGCGCGGTGGCTCACGCCTGTAATCTTAGCACTCTGGGAAGCCGAGGCGGGCGGATTGCTCAAGGTCAGGAGTTCGAAACCAGCCTGAGCAAGAGAGAGACCCCGTCTCTACTAAAAATAGAAAGAAATTAATTGGTCAACTGAAAATACATAGAAAAAATAAGCCGGGCATGGTGGCGCATGCCTGTAGTCCCAGCTACTCAGGAGGCTGAGGCAGAAGGATCACTTGAGCCCAGGAGTCTGAGGTTGCTGTGAGCTAGGCTGACGCCATGGCACTCTAGCCCAGGCAGCACAGTGAGACTCTGTCTCAAAAAA
>CAUYRT010099659.1:0-13698 GCA_963574885.1 Lepilemur ruficaudatus | reverse complement strand
TCTCTACTACAAATAGAAAGAAATTAATTGGCCAACTAAAAATATATAGGAAAAAAACAATTAGCCGGGCATGATGGCGCATGCCTGTAGTCCCAGCTACTTGGGAGGTTGAGGCAGAAGGATTGCTTGAGCCCAGGAGTGTGAGGTTGCTGTGAGCTAGGCTGACACCACGGCACTCACTCTAGCCCAGGCAACAGAGTGAGACTCTGTCTCAAAAAAAAAAAAAAAAAAAAATTGATTTCAAGAGGTTTATTATATGTTCTAGATTTTAATCCTTTGATAGTTATATGTATTACAAAACATCTTCCTTTCTATGGCTTTTATGTTATAACTTTATGGTGTGCTTGCCAAACAAAAGTTTAAAATCCAGATGTCACTGGGCTCAGAGGCTGAGATGGGAAGATCGCTTGAGCCCAGAAATTCAAGGCTGCAGTGAGCTATGATTGTACCACTGCACTCCAGCCTGGGCAAAAGAGTAAGTCTCCAAAAAGAAAAAAAACAATCCAAATGTCAATTTGGGCAATATCTTTTTTACAATTTGTCTTTTTTGTGTGTGCCTGTTTAAAGAAAATTTCCTATTCCAAGATCATAAAGATATCATTCCATATTTTCTTCCAAAGGCTTAAAGTCCGTTTGTTGTTATTTGTCGTTTGGATGTTTCTTTTCAGAAGTGGTAGAGAAGGGGTCTAATTTTATTTTATTTACCCTAAAATGCTTGTCCCAGAACCTTTCTCTACTTTTAATGCCATCTCTGTCACATAAATCATCTATACAACCCTCTTATTTTATAGACAAGGGAACAAGAATCTGGTGAGATCCTCGATCCTTTCATGTCAGTCTGTCTTGGGCGTCTCTGCCCCGTTTCTTTATTCTATTTGCCCAACACTGTTAGAACTCCACACTGTCTTGCTTTACAATAAACCTGAGTATCAAATAAGAAAGCACGTCCCCACGTCTTGTTCTTCCGTACCTTCAAAATGTCTTTACTATTCTGGGCCTTTTGCTTTCCTGTATGAATTTTAAGATCAGATTGTCAAAATCAAAGGAAAAATATTAAGATTTGGACTGGAATTCCATTGAATTTATAATATTAATTTGAAGAGAATCAACATCTTTTTGATGTTGAGTTTTCCAAATATGAACATGGTATATTTTAATAATACTTAAAAATTTCTCCTTGAAGATCTTAAGACAATTTTTGCTAGAATTATTTCTAACAAAAATATTATTATTTCTTTATAGTTTCTGCTGGTATTACGCACAGTATGTGTGTGTGTGTATATATAAAAATCATATTTTCAAGTTAGTGCTAAGAATGGCAATGATTTCATAAAAACTGACTTCAGTAACCTGGCTGAATTCTTATTTGTTCTATTAGTTTGTAGATTTCTCTTTTGTCAGCAATTGTGACATTTACAAATAAAGATAATTTTGTTTTTTCTTTCCAATTCTTTTTAAAATAAAATTCACCCTTTTACATTCAGTAATTTTATCTATTGATTGATTGATTGACTGAGACAGGGTATCACTCTGTCACCCAGGTGGAAATATAATGGTGCCACACTCTTGAGCTCAAGCAATACTCCAGCCTCAGCCTCTGAAAGTGCTGAGGCTGGTGTGAGCCACTATGCTCGGCTCTAATTCTTACATTTCATTTTCTTTTCTTATTGCATTGGCTAGGACCTCTAGTACATATTTATTAGACAGTGTTAAAAGGCATTCCTGTCTTTCCATGAGTTAAATGGGAAACTTCTTAAATTTCACCACTCAGTGATGTTTGCTGCAGATTTTTTGATGCCATTTAACATATTTTAAAAATTCCCTTCTATTCCTAGTTTGCTAAGGGTTTTTTAAAAATCATACTCAAGAGTTAAATTGTATCAAATGCTTTTTCCCTCTGTATCTATAGTGATGAGCATATGATTTTTATTTTTTAATATATTAACATAGTATGTTAATTAGCAATTTTTCTGACTTTGAATCATACTTGAATTTTTAGCATAGTCCTATTAATCATGATTTTTTAAAAAAAAATTGCCACTAAATTTGATCTGCTAGTATTTTATTTAGAATTTTTTCACTTGTGGAAAAAAATGTGTGGTTGAGTCACAGTTTTCTTTTTCTTTAATGTTCTTGCCAGATTCTGAAATTGAGATTATATTAGCTTTATAAAATGAGTTGTATAGATTTCCTTCTTTGATTTTTATTCTCTGAAATATTGATTTTCATGTTTTACTATTTATTTTTATAATCTAAGAAATTTTGTTTCTTACAAAGTTTAAACTTGCCTGTGAAAACATTTGTGCCTGATGTTTTTAGAAGGGTAAGACTTTTTCATTTACTGTGATTATTATTTGGTCTTTATTTCTAGCATCCTATTTTGTGTTTTTTATTTACCATCCATTTTCTATGCTGCTTTTATCTTCTCATTTCTAAAATTTTCATATTTTTCCATTTTTCCTCCATAAATTATGATTCTATTCTTTTAGTGATGATCCCTTAGTTAACATACATCTCATATACTTATTAAATCCAAACTATACATTTTTCCAACAAAGTTTAAAGTTATTTAGTATTTCTAAATAAAACAAAGACCTTAGCATGCTTTAACTATTCCTTGAAGATCTTCCCATTATCCTATATTTTTTTCCTAAAACTTATTTTTACTTATTTATTGAGACAGAGTCTTGCTCTGTTGAGTGGGCTAGAATACAGTGGCATCATCATGGCTTACTGCAACCTGAAATCCCTGGGCTCAAGTGATCCTCCTGCCTCAACCTCCTGAACAGCTGGGACTACAGGTGCACACCACCATGCCCAGCTAATTTTTCTATTTTTTGTAGAGATGGGATCTCCCTATTTTGCTCAGCCTGGTCTCCAACTCTTGGCTTCAATTACTCATCCCACCTCAGCCTCCCAAAGTACTAGGATTGCAGATGTGAGCCACTGTGCCTGACCTGTTTTTACCTTTTAAAAACACACATATAAATTAGTTTTTTTAAATTACCTTTAATAGTTAATTACATTTGTTTACATATTTAAAATTTTCTCTCATCTTTAAACAGGGTCCTCCAATTCTTTGACATTCTTTCCATTAAGAATTGGGGGCCTGTGTACCCCCTTGAATCTTGGTAGGCCTGTGACTGCTTTGACGAATAGAATATGGGGGAAGTTATACTATGTCTAAGCCTGTATCATAAAAGCAAGGCAGCTTTATCTTTGGGACACTCACACATGGAACTCTGAGCTGCCATGTGATCCTGACTCACAAAATTCATAAACATAAAAAAATGGCTGTTTTAAAGCCACTAAGCTTTGGGGTAATTTGTTATATAGCAACAATAACTAGAACATTGTTGTTTCTTGTATTACAGACATTAGCTATGGCTTTATTTTTCTTCTTGCTGAAATGCATCCTTTAATAGTTTTTAGTTGTTTTTTTCTTTTTGAGTGAAGATCTGTGGGTGCCAAATTCTCTTAGTCTTTATATAACTGAATATATCCTGAATAATAGTTGACAGTTCTTTGTTCTTAACACTTAAATGATATTCCCCCTATGTTTTCTGGCATCTGTTATAACTTGTGACAGTCTAATAATTGTTCTTTTCTCTCTAGCTTTAAGTTTTTTAATCTTAATCCATGAATATGGGCTGAAAAAAAAAACACCACCAATGTGAATTAAATAAATTTTTCTAGCTCTTTTGTAGCAACATCTGAGCTCAGGGCATTTGTCTTAATTGTGATAACAGAAAAAGCCTCGGCTTTGTGGTGAGGCAGATTTGACTTTTTTAAAAATTTATTTTACATAAATTTTTAATTTAAATTTTTGTGTAGGCAGTAGCAGTATTGCCCTCACTACTCATTCATAGGACAGTAGTGCTACCCCAAAAAAAGGATCGTTCAGATTTGATTTTGAAACAGAGCTCTGAGCCATGTTCATCTTGGGCAAGGAAATTCTCCAAGCTCCCTTTTTCACCGCTGTAGAAAAGTACCTATTATTATCTGCCTTGCAGAGTTAATGCAAGAGTTAAATGATAGTATGTGCTTTGAAAATACTTGTTATAATGATTATCCTTATCCTGTCTCTGCTTCATTATTGTCTCCGATCTTAGGCAAGTCCTCCAAGTTCTACCTCATCTTCCTCATCTGTCCCATTGAGGGCAATAATGCAGACCTCACAGTGTTGTGTGAGAAGTAATGAGAAAATGCCTAACACAATGTCTGAAGTATATGAGGCTCTTAATAAATGTCGCTGTGTTGTTGTTATTAGTATTCTTCTACCTGAAGAAAGGTAGGCACAGTAGTGGCAGTGTGGCATGGCAGAAAGAATGCCAGCTTTAGCCTGGGGGAGATTCCAGTTGAACTCAATCTGCCACCTCTCTGGGATGCAGTCCTCTCTGGGTCTCTACTTCTACCTCTGACTACAGAGAAAGCAACTCCTGCCTCCTGGTGCTTGGTGGGGGCCTGAATGACCTTGTGAATGTCAAAGTCCTGTAATTTAGTAGGTTCTGCGTAAAAGAGAGCCAGGCCAGGCCATCTAAGCATAAAGAGGCCGTCAGGAAGGCTCGGTCATGGCCACCTGTGCTGGGAGCTTCTCCCTGACAGATGCCCACGTGGCCTCCCAGGCCCTGCCTGATGCTAGGCCAGAAAACAGGCATGTAAAAAAGTGAAACCATGGAAGTGTTGTGCAATCCTGCCCCTCCAGCTGTCACACCTGGGCTGCTTTTTAAACTGTTTTGTGCCAAAGTACTTCCGGGAACTGTTGTTACCTTCCAGATGTTCATAACAATGAAATAAGCAGGTATTTGGGGAAAACCTGGAATGAAAGGGTAAAGGCTGCAGCACTGACTTGGGGTCCAGGTATCCTACGAACTGAAGTCAGATCAGTCAACTAAAAATATGGTGTTTTTTAAATAGAAACTTCAGCTTGCTCAGCTCCATTAGGACTAAAAGTTCATTGCCTGCTAGCCTACCTTTGGTGACTGATTTTGCTAGAAATGCTGCTTGCAGCAAAGAAAGAAAGTCTGGCTACTTTAGTTCACAGCATAGGTTCTTTCAGTGAAAAGGAATTAAGGAGAAAAGAGTGAAAAGGAATTAAGGAGAAGAAAGGAGTCAACTACCTTTGAAAGAGGCTGTTCTGGGAAGAGGTGATAGAGTCCCCTATGGGATCATTGTGATGTTCCACAAGATCATTGTAACGGTCAGCCTGCTACGCTGACACACAAACCCTGCACCCATTCACAGCAACAAGGACTGTGTGGGAGTTATAAGATATATAGAGCTGGCCCCTGCGGCTGGGAGAGGGGGCCAGGGAACAGAGGGCTCTTTTTCCTAATTAGCTGTTTTCATACAGGGAACACATGACCCAAACACAACCACCAACTGGGTCTTTGACATATACAGGCAGAAAGGGGGAGCTGGGCTTTTGTCTGCCGCAAATTCTTTCAACTTGCCTGTCACCCCAAGCTGCAAAACTCAACAATGAGTCAGATGAGCTGGACCATTTCAGATAGTTTGCTAAATGGCCTTGGAGACAGGTATTATTTCAACCCATTCAGGGTTGAAAAATACTGTAAAAGTGAAATTGGGTTAATATCTCTTTCTTTTCTTTTCTAAATGATTTGTGATTTTTTTTTTTTTTTTTTTTTTTTTTTTGCAATTTGTCAGAGTTTCCAGTATATCCTAAAATAGTGTGTGGTACAAAAAGAAATAAATACATTTTAAGGAACCATATCTCTTGGTAATAAATTCATTCCATTCATAAACGCTAATTGTTCTACTGTTCAAACTTTCTTTTTTACATTAACCATTAAATGTTTTTACTGTTCAGTAAAAACAAATGAATTTCAAAGAATATTGCAAAGGGAATTACTTTCCCTGTATAACGAAAGGCACTTGATAATATACACAGTCAGTTTAAGAATCAGCAAATTGAAGAACGAAGGATATAGCAAGGAGAGGATGCTCGCTTTGTGGATGTGTTAACGTGTGTTTGTATGTGATATTGTTGACTCTTTGATTTGAAAGCAATCAAAAAAATTTCAAATATTTTTCAACCGTTCACGTAAGAGAAAGCAGTTATGCACGAATGATTTTTCCAGAGCTAGAGGTAACATGTGCTAACACTATGCTGAACTGGAAGTCATCAAAATGCCATGCCTGATGGCACTGCCCAGGTAGCAGTCACCAGAGAATTTCCATCTGTAGCCATGGTGCAGGCAGGTTCAGAGAACTTTCCAATGCTGAGATTAAAGAAATCCATAACAAAACGCTTCTCCAAGTGGGTAAACACAGTCTTTCATGGACAGAGCTGTTTAGAAAAAATAGTGCCTTCTTTGTTTTACCACATATTCACTTCATTGTGTAGCACAACTGGAAAATGGTGACAAGACCATAAAAAGCTAGATGGAAAAGTGTCAAATTAAACCCAGAGCAAAACCCAGAGCTGATTGGCTTAATTGGAGATAATGAGCAGCGAAACCACATCTCTACTTGCAAAGTAAAATAGAGAACTGAGGCAATTACCCAGAAAATTTACCAACAGCCCTCTGCCGAGATGCCTAGAAAACCGAGGCCAAAGTGGTTTGGGATTTCAAATGTCCCAATAATGCCTTGAAGTCCCACCTCACTTTGCCGGTGATGACCTGGGCTCAATACATACTCCATTCTTTCTGGTGAAAAAGAGAAAGCTGTGCCTGCACCGTAGCCGAGCACTGACCCCAATTCAGCGATTAGGCTGCTGCCCGCAGAGACCATTCTCAGTACCTCTGGGCAGAGATTTCAAGTGTGATATACCAGAGAGCAGTAGGTGAGGTGAGGTAGGGATGGCTCCTGGGGGTAACCGGCACCCAAGGGAAGCAGAAGAGAAAGCAAATGCAGAAGTGCTCTTCTGGAGTTAGACTAGAGCACATTTGCAAAGAGAACGTCACACAGCCTACCTACCGCTGGAGTGTCCATCAGGCCATCTGCAGATGTTCAGACTCAGGGGCTTCTTCACGGGCCCCGTCTTAGAAAGTCCACAACTATGCAATTCTACAAAGAGTGACTGCCGTGGCAGCAGCAATCACTGGGGCCATCGGCCACTACAGTTTAGTCCTCTGTAAACTCAGACAATACTGTGTGCAAACCTCTCGTTTTCAGATTGATATTTCACCTTTAGTATGCAGTATCATCTTTCTCCCTGAAAGTGCTAATGATGTCAGATGCCCCCAGAACAGATGTGTTTCAGGGTGATGGCCTTGTGGCCCCAGAGACAGCAAGGAAGAGTGTGGCTGACCCCACAGAGGTAGATCCAATGCCCAGAGAAAAAGTGTGTGGACATGGAGAGGGTCGGGGTGGCCTTACCAAAGCTGGGGGCGCTGTGCAAGGTCATGTCCCGGATCACCCTTGTGCCGAAACAGGACCACATCAAGAGGAACTGCTGGGCCACTTTCTTCAGGGACCCTTGTCTCTTGGCAGCCACCTACAAAAAAGTGAAGAGCTTTACCAGCAGTCGACTTGACCTTTCATTTATTATGTTTCTTTGAAAAATGACAGGAAGCCTATGGTCTCCAAGTTCAATGATATATAGCAATGGTTTTTGACATTTTGTTTTTAGCAGCAAAAATATACTTAAAAAAATGAAATCTTATGCCAAGACTCAGTGTACACAACAGACTGGAGAGACGCTGACCTTGTTCAATCAGGGACAACAGACTCAGAATCCTGCCTCCTGCCACCCTCCGCCCCCTGGGGGGGAGGATAGGGCCTCTCCCCAGAACCCCAAGGCTCCACAGCTGCTGAGGAACATGCAGACAGCTCCTGTGGGCCTCTGTCTTAGCTGAGCATTCGCAGAGGCGAGTGACAGGCTGTGGGACCCCAGACTGCCCCTTCAGAGCCAGCTTACCAACCTTCACAACGCAGCGGTCCACCATGGTATCCAGCCACTCGATGTAGGACTCAATGGGAGACTGCTCCTCCAGGAGATGGTCAAACTCTTGATACACTATCAAACGAAGGAGAACCCCACACACATCACTGCAGTTGTGTTTAAAAAGAGATATGTCTTAAAGGACAAAGGAATAAACTTTGAATAAAACTCCAGATATATAAAACTCCAAAGTCTTAGTAGGGCATTCACAGCTTTTAAAATATGGCCCTGCGGACCTTTCTCGGCCCATCTGCCGTGCCTGTCAGCACTTTAAGCTCTAGCCACCCCATATTCCTGCTGTTCCCCCAAAAAGCCTTGTTTTTTTCATGGCCTTAGTCTTTTTCTCAGGCAGTTCCCAGTGCTTTAACTGTTTGGTTCCTCTTGGCCCTTGTATGAAATCCTTTCAACCTTCTCATGCCCTGCACCAGCAGAATGGACCACTCCTCCTCTCCGCTCACGTAGCGCTTTGCTGTCTGTGCCCTACATTATCATGTCACTAACAGTATCTGTTACAGCCCGGTGTGCTTGTGTGTCGCCCTGCTAGTTCTTTGTCTGATATCTTTGTTATCTGGTGCATTATCTGTGATGTAGCCGTTACCCGACAGATGCTTGTGCGAATGGGCAAGGCATCGCTGCTCTCTTGCTCTCTGCCCAGGGTAGGGCACATTTGATCATTCAAATGTTTCGGGACCACAACGATATTGGGCAAATAGCCTACCCAGCCTCTCAATGCTCAGGATGTAGTAGGTTCTTCGTAAGTATTTGCTGAATAAATAAAACAATCTCTCTGCCCCTCAGTGTCTTCCTTAGTAAGAAGGAGATGATCATACCACTTTACAACCTGCCTTAAGCCTCGCTCTATAATCAGTGAAGCACTGTGGAAAATGGAAGCCTGGCTGTGGTGATCTCCAATTTGAGACACTGCTTTTCATTACGTATTTTGTGTTTTTGTAGGTGGAGCTCAATAAATCAAACCACAATTCCACACATTTTGTTTTCATCTGTCGGAGCAGATTTTGCTCTCCTGTTGTAGAGGACGGGCCACTTTATTTTGCTTAGTTGACGATTGCTGTAAGAGGAAAGTTTCTGAGACCAGAAGGTATAACACTTATAATGAGAATGTGCCTTAAAAGTCAATTTAGTTGCTCTGTCTCATTTTATCGATAGATGGGACGGCACATCACTGCCTTAATGAGATTAAACCACCCACTCGAAATCAGAGGATGGGTTAGTGACGGAGCAGGGACTGGAACCCAGGTCTCTGGGTTTCTCTTCGGTGTGTTCTTTCTCTCTTCATAATACATTGTGTGGATCTGAGCTATTGTGCTTTAATTAATGACAATAATGATGATGGAGTGCTTGCCATGCACTGTGCACCCTTCTAAATGCTTTACAGGGATGGCCTCGTTTAACCTTAAGACAGCCCCTAGAACGTGAAAGTCACAAGGGCAGGACTGGGTGGTGTTCACTGTTCGACCTCAGCAGCTGGAACAGCGCCTGGTGCAGAGTAGGGGTGCAAGCATTTGTTGGTGGAATGGATGAACAACCCAAAGAGGTAGGTACCATTATTGTCCCCCATTTTAAAAATAAGGAAACCGAGCCACTCGAAGATGAGTAACTTCCCAAAGGTTTCACAGCTAGTGACTAGCAGAGGCAAGATTCAAACACAGCCTGGCCAAGCACTCGCCTCCTACCCACTTCACTGCACTGGCACTACCCTGTGTACTAGGCACGTGGCTCACACTGTCTCATTTAGTCCCTTCCTTGGCTCCCATTGTACAGAGATGGAAACCAAGGCCATGGTGTCCTGGAGCCAAGGTTTGAATCAAGGTCCCTTGGGCATCCCAGCTCCATGCTCTTACCACAGCGCCCCTTAACGCTCATTCTATTCAGCAAGGTGCGTTTTAAAATTTAATGTAAGCTGAGCGTTGCCAGCCAGGATCTACGTCACAGGTGTGATGTTAACTCCCTAAAGCAGCAGTCCCCAGCCCTGCTGGGCCATGGCCTATTAGGGACCAGGCCACATATCACTGCCTGAGCTCTGCCCCCCACCATCCATGGAAAAATTATCTTCCATGGAACTGGCCCCTGGTGCCAAAAAGGTTGGGGACTGCTGCCCTAAAGCAAGAGTCTGCAAGCTCATTTGTCAGCTTGCTGCAAGAAAAGGAAAGTACAACACAGTTGCCCCTAGCCCTGCTCAAACTGACCTTTGGTTCAGCTCACTGTGTGTTCAGGGACTTCCCAGCTGTCTGGTTGGGAGGTGCAGGGATGGCCCGTGTGCTTGGCCATCTGCCTTCAGGCTTGGTATCCTTCCTCAATCCCTCCTTCCCGGCACTGCATCACATAGCACTGTGCTCTTTAGTCAGATGCGACACATTTGTAAATACTTGTTCAACTTCTGATTTGCCATTCACTGTGAGCTCCGTGTTGGGGAAGGATGTGTCCGTCTTATTCACTGCTTTGCCCAGCATCTAACACAGTGCCTGACTCAGGACAGGCATTCAGTGAGGACCAGCTGGTTGAACCGAACCACATCACTTCCTTCTCCAGAAGAATATAATCACAGCTTTAAAGTGCACCATTCCACCCTAAACCTAAGGGAGTTTGAAGAGAAAGCCCCAGAAGGTTCTTTCCTGGGAGGCAGTGGTGACCTCCATAGGGCTCCAGCAAAGGCTCAGAGCCTGATCCCTTAAACAAGCTGTTGGTTGTATTTTTCCTGTGAGTCCGGTACACATTTTCTTCCTTCACAAAAAGCACCGAGGGGAGAAGAGAAGCAAGTCTGACGCTGCTGGCAGGGTTAGCAGAGCTAAGAGCTAGGTTTACCGTGTTTCCATTCATCTCTTGGTCCTCCACAGACACTGCTGGACACCTGCTCCACACCTGGCCGTTGGGAGGCCGTGGGGACATGGTGATCAAAGGTGCCTCTAGTGCTATTAGGGCGTTTGGAGCCATGCTTTCTGTCAGCCTTCTAGCAGGGAATAGGGAGAAGGACAGGAAGCGTGACTGCAAACACTTAAACAGATGCCGGAACCTCTGAAACTCGCCCACATTTGGTTACTTTTCTCGTCTCCTCTGCTCCTTCACGACGTAAGCCACACTAATGCCTGGTGGTGAAGCTGGGACTAGACTTAGGTTCAAGACCCAGCTCTGCTACTCAGTGGCCGTGTGACTCTGGGTGGGGGTCACGGCTCTCTGCGGCTGAGTTTCCTTGTCTGTAAAGAGGGGGTGATAAGAGTATCTCCCTTGTGGGGTCTATATGGAGATTAAACGAGACCATGTGTGTGGTGGGTCTGACACAAGACCTGACATAGAATAGGCAGTCGATAAGCTGAATTATTATGTTAGTGATGATCTTTAAAATTCCATGGAGGAAGAAATAAGAGCCCGAGTTGAGCTCTGGGTTCACCAGGAAAGAAGCCCTGGGGAAGGGCCACGTGTTCAAACATTTCAACTGCTCCATTTGCTTTTGAAATGGGCTTAATGGGAAAGAAATTTGTAGTAGGAACATCTTTGGGAACTTTTTCTTGCTTATAAACACCACAGTCTTAGACTGGGTGGCTGAAGAAAGATTTCCCTGAAGACAACAGTGCAGAAGGCATGCACTGGAAATCTGAGGCACCTATAGGGCTTTCAGAATAGGCCCCTCTTCTGGGGGGACAGCCTTTCTGCAGCTCCCTGAGCAATGTCACCATGGGGATCCTGGGCCTCCCCCAATTCAGAAGGTGAGGGTGCAATGTCTGTCCTATCCTCCCCAGCCCCACATGCTCTCAGCACCCACCTTTCTGAGACCCAATGGAAGGACCACCCTTCCTGCCCTCAGGTTCCCTTGCCCAGAGGCATGGGAAGGAAGGCTGACCAAAGTAAGGAGGTAGCCTGGAGACTCTGATGGATCCAGGTCCCTGTGCTGTAGGGATGCCCTGGGCAGCCAACTGGGATGGGCACCTGAGGAACAGCAGAGATGTGCTAGCAATGCTGTGTTCTCTGGCCCTCTCATGTTGCTTTACTACTAAGTACAACCAGCCTGCCCATGTCAGGATAATATCTCGTATACCTGCAGTGTGTATGTTGGAAGTCTTTGTCCACAGGAACATGAACCATCATCCACCTCCTCCTCAAACATTTAATGACTGAAAGGTTCACCTGCCAATAGGTGGGCTGACCTCACATGACCCTCCAATGAAAAACAGCCTGTACAGCTGACTCCAGGCTGACATACACTGAGAAAGATAATATACTTTTATTCTTATTTTTTAATGCCATCCTCATGGAACCATGGCTGGCATTCAGGGTGACATGTGGGGCCCTTTGTATGACATTGTGTGCTGCCCAATTGCACCAGAACACACTTTTCCCAGCAGTGTTGACACATTTCCTTTTAGATTAATTAGCCCTCCCTTCCACACTGACCTACTTAATAGGAATATGAAGAAGGAGGGGATCCTGGGAGGAGGATAGGGTGGGAAAGCCACTTAAATATTTCCTAAGATATTTACTTTCTTTGAAAATGATAACAGAAGGACAATAATTCCTGGAGGGGCATCTTACACTGGATGATGAGTTTCCGGTGTTCATCACGGGAATCTTCCATGGTGTAAAGCGTTTGCTTGGTGATGCTGTTCAGGTCCACGTTCCTCCAGTCTTCCAGCATTTGGAACGTGATGTCTGCACTGTGGATCACCGTTCGAGATGCCTGTAATCCAATCCAGTCAACTCATTAGCTCATGGGTTGTGATGCTGTTAAAACCCCTTCACTTTATTTCCTTTTATGCCTTTTTAACTGATCTGCTTATGGCATTTTGCAAACTACCTTGAAATTCAGGAAAACTCAATTTCAGGAAAGTAGTAGATGACTTTATAACTCAGAAGATCCAGAGTTATAGATCTTTCTATAACTCTGTTTTCTCCTGTGACAAGGTGGCATAGGTCACACCAAACCCTGCTGTTCCTAGCCAGCCCCTTTGGTCTTGACCTCACGGAACAATGGGCTGAAGCCCAGAGATATGTCGGCTTTCTGATGTAAGCTTGTGGGATGTGCCTAACCTAACAGCCTGAGAAGTCCCAGGCTCAGATGTAGGAATGTTCCTGCTACCCCTGGTCCTGTGACAGATTTAATCCCAGAAATTTCTAAATGTGTATTTTTCATATAAATGCATTCTAAAGCAGTTTAGGCTCTAGTTTCCTGTTTTTGCTTTTTGTTGTTTATATAAATAGAATGATTAAAACAAATATGAATAATTGAGATGGAGGAAAAGGGAAACTATACCATAAGACTCAGTAGTTTATATTAGAGTATGTATGTGTATGTATGTGAATAATTATATATCTTCTTATATATACAAATATAAATATAATATACTTAAATATATATTTATTCTTTAAAGCTGGGGCTTTTTCAGGAGAACCCTTATTAGTGAACTTAAATTTATAAGTGAGAACAATACTTGGAACAACATCACCAAATTGGAATAATACTGATAAAAGAAAAACATATACTATATTCCAGATTATTTCCTTTACTTGAATGTTTTCAGAATGTCTTTTTTTTTTTTTTTTTTTTGAGTCAGAGTCTCACTCTGTTGCCCAGGCTAGAGTGCCGTGGTGTCAGCCTGGCTCACAGCAACCTCAAACTCCTGGGCTCAAGCAATCCTTCTGCCTCAGCCTCCCGAGTAGCTGGGACTACAGGCATGCGCCACCATGCCCGGCTAATTTTTTCTATATGTTTTTAGTCGGCCAAATAATTTCTTTCTATTTTTAGTAGAGACAGGGTCTCACTCTGGCTCAGGCTGGTT
>CAUYRT010099658.1:0-10554 GCA_963574885.1 Lepilemur ruficaudatus | reverse complement strand
GCACACAGTGGTTTGTGCCAATGCTGGGGGACCTGAGTTTACACATCTTCAATCATACAAGGCAGCTGCAAGGAAATCTGCCTGACCCTTGAACTTGAGGGAGGTATTATCTTTATTGTCTTGGACCACTGATAGACCTGCCCTGAAGGAACATGGCATACTTACGATGGACAATCAATAAATTTGTTATGGAGGGACATTATCTTTATTACCTGCACAGTAAATAAACTTGCTCTGATGCTCTACAGAAGCATCGTTGAAAATACAACCCAGAACTAAATAGTTGCTAATCCCTTTTTCCAGAGACACACAGAAAGGTTAGAGGGCCTTGGAGAATTGTCTCCCAACACCGTTCAGTTCGAATCCTGGATGCTTCCCTACAGTAGGACCTCACACTTCCTTGGCTAAAAACCTCACCCACCGTATCTGCATTCTGAGGCCCCACCAGGGTTCAGTGCCAAGTTTCCAACCATGGCATTCAGAGTGTGGGCATTTCGTCAGGTTGTGCAAAACCCAAGTCCCTTGTGTGTGAGTGAGTGGCTGTGGCTTGAGGAGACACATCCAAGTTGTCCATGTGTATGTGGGGCCATGGCACTGTGACCTTGGATCATTTCTATTTGTGTCCTTGTGCACGGTGCAGCTGTGTGTGTGTGTGTGTGTGTGTGTGTGTGTGTATGTTTGGGGGTGGAGGGGTTTACAAGACTGTGTGTGTCACATCCAGCCCACACAGGTGAATTATGTCCCCATATGAGAAACCAGGGGAATGACCTTCAACACTGAGTATCTGACATTAGCTCTTATATAATGTAAAAATATAACATGGCCTGGCCTTGCAACCAGTGTCTCCAGGAAAGGGTCTTTCACCTTCGGTGTCCACTCTATGTCTGGGTTTCTGGACTCTGGATGTGTGTCTGAAACTTTGACTTTCCTGCCAAGTGCCTGTGCATGAATCATAGTTTTGACTTTAACATTTTTATCTGTGTCTGCATATAGGTCTGATATTCTTTAGCCATATTTGTGTCTACCACCTGAATATCTATCTACACGTATGTCTCCATAACAAATCCATATGTCCTTGGGTAAAAATGGCTGATATTTAGTAAGCAGTTATTATATTTTTAATAAATATATATTTTATATTTATTATCTCCAGCACAACCTCAGAGGACCTCTTTCCTTCCAATCGTTCCCTGTTCCTCACTGTCCCAGGGACCTATAGCAAATGTGTCGTGGGGACAGTTCTGGAGAAAAAAGGCAACAGTTATAAAACTAAAGAGAGTACAAAGGTTATGAAAATGCAGCAGGGACTTCTTGAGGGGAAGGCACAAGTGAAGATTATGTAGAAAGCGCAGACCACACAGAGGAGTGGTGAGGAAAACGCCCCTGTATTCAGGGATCCTCCGCCGCCTCTGCAGTTGGCAACGACGGTGCAGAAGTCCCACCACAAGGTGAGAAGTGCCATGCGGTGATTCCCTCATCTCCCACACTGGTGCTCTCTGAGGCCCACTGCCAAGCTAGGATGATGACAGGGCTCAGCAGGGCACAGTGCTCACGCCTGTAATCCCAGCACATTAGGAGGCCAAGGCAGAAGGATTCCTTAAACCCAGGAGTTTGAGATCAGCCTGGGCAACATAGTGAGACCCCATCTTTATGTAAATTTAAAATTTAGCCTGGCACACTGGTCACACCTATAGTCCTAGCTACTTAGTAGGCTGAGGCAAGAGGATTGCTTGAGCCTAGGACCTGGAGGTTGCAGTGAGTTGTGAATGTGCCACTGAACTCAAGCCTGGGCAAAAAAGAGAAATCTTGTCTCAAAGAAAAAAGACAACACTCCTGGTCTCCTAGGACATTATCTGGGGTGCCAGAACTCCAGTATGCACCCTGCAGAAAAAAAGGCTGGAAGTCTACACTCCTGGATTGTGCTCCTGATTCTCCTCTGCGACCCCATAAAAGGATTTTCAACACCACTTACTCCTGAATTGCAAGACTGTGCCTCCTGTTGTGTGCCGTGGGTCGACCCTGCAGTCATGACTAATCCTGAGGTTGAGACTGGAGGATCCCTTGACTCCAGTAGGTCAAGAGCAGCGTGGGAATGAAAGTGACACACAGCCTCAAAAATAATAATAATAATGTGGCTTCTGAGAAGTAGATAATTTATTCAGCATGCAATGCAATTTCCAGTAAGATAATCTTCACATGGGAGGGCAGATGGTCCAGCATCCCTGGGACCTCAAGTGCCAAGTCTGTGAATGAGCTGTGGTGATCCTTGGGACCCCAACATTGTGTTAGAGGATATATATGATTTTGAAATGCCAGAGAAATTACTTTCGGAGAGTGCTGGAACTTAATATTTCTTCACCTGGGGGTGCTACGACTGTGGATCTTTCAAAGCCCAGTGTTTGAGAGTAGAATATTAACAGATTTCGGTAATGAGATTCTAAATATGTGAAGAATGAGGAGTTCCACTTCAGAGCACAAAGGAAATTGGGATGCTGGCGCCCAATTGGTGCACAGATCAGGGAGACTCGAAGCCACACTGCTGATATTTGAGGGTACATGGGGTCTTGGGGATTGAGGTCTTGACAAAGGTTTACTCGTATGATGCTTTCTAGAGGGTCAGTGATACCCCTCCCTCCTGTTTCTGCCCACTCGCCCAGCCTCTCCTCACGTCTGTCTCCACAAGAGAAATGTCCCAGCTATAGGCACCATGTAGCTTCAGCCCCTCGGAAGGTATCCAGAATGATCGAGGGCATGTAGGACAGCAGGTACAGGCTTTCCCTCCTCTTCCAATGCCCTGGGAGAAGGAGGGGACTGTCTAGTCCCCATCAGCATGGGCAGGGCCTTGGCAACCCTCTGGGTGTCAGCAGGACAGGTTGTCATATAAGGTGGTGATGGTTGGGGGAGGACACAAACTTTTAAAGGCTCCCCACGGAGGCTCTCCAGCTGCAAGCTCACACCTGTCCCTGGACGCAGCAGTCACCATGTGGCTCCTGGTGCTGTGCCTGGCTCTGACCCAAGGTGGGGGGCATGGGTGAGTAGCAGAGGGCATGGGGGAGGGGAAGCGCCTGACCCTCCTGCTGCCCTTGCCTGCATAAGCCCTTCCCCTCACATGCAGCACCTAGCCCCGTACCTCCAGCCCACAGGCCACCCCATACCAGGGTGGGGACTCCTTCCTGTCTCTCTCAGCCCCACCCCAGCCTGTGCCCATTCCCAAGGCCCTCCCAGTGCTCACTCCCACACTGGGGCCCTGCCCCCTCCCACTTACCCCACAACTATCTCCTCTTCCCAGGCCAGCACCCTGTCCCCACTCTCTAGCTCCCAAGGGCCATCTCTGTCTTTCTGTGGGAAGCTCTGACTCTGCCAACACTTCCCAAGCCCATCAGACACTGAGACCTGATCATCCCCTCCTACCCCCAGTTCTCTGTGGCCCAGTGGTCTGACCGCTGAATCCCTAAGTCCCACCACCCCCGGTGACTGTGACCACCCGGCTATTAGCTTTGAGTCCTGTCTGCCAGACCCTGACTTCTGGTTCCCCCAATGTTCCCAAGACCCCAGAATGCCACCAGCATCTCCTGCTCCTTCTGAACCAAATTGCCTGGCATGTGACACCAGATCAACCTCTCCTGCTAGGAGGGCTCTGTAAATGTCCCTTCCACCCTGATTCTTTCTACCAAACCCCCCACCTAGTGCCCCCAACTTTCTCTCTGATGAAAGACACCAAGAACCCCTACAAGTCCTCACAGAATTCCCATCCCTCCCCAGGCCTTATGCCAGCTGAACCCTCCTGGAGAGCTCTGGATTCCTGGGACCCCCCAAGATCCCCAAAACCTTCTGAGCCAAGCTGTCCTCACTGACTCCTCTTGTACCTCAGTGAGGGAGTCCTGCACCCCACATCAAGCAGACACTCCATTCTTTCCACATCTGCTTGGTCCCCATGTCACCCCCTCTCCATTCCTGTGCTGGGACCACCCAGACAGAACCCCAGATCCCTCCTGAACCCTCAGACCACCTCATTTCCTTCAAACAAAGAGCCATCTCTCAGCCCAGCCTGGAGGGACTGTCACTAAGCCCTCCTCCCTCCCAAGGCCCATCCCACCTCTGACCCAAGCCCTGTCCCCGAAGCCCCCGGCCCCTTAGACGCTACTCCTGTTTCACAGCACCCCCACATCTCACAGGACCCTGCCCAGTTCTTAACCCTAACCTATCCTTCACCTTTGGACCTGGAACTCCAAATTCTTACAACTCTCACAGCCCAGCTAAGCTCTTCCAGCCTCAGTCTGAGAAACCCCAATTCCCCAGTCCAGAGACTCTTTCTTGACCCTCCAGACCTGATTCCTTAAATGTGTATCATGTTCACACCCCACAGCCCAACACAGACTTCAGTGGATTCCCCAGCTTGGAACCTCTCAGAACTCTCCAACTTCCTGCTCTCCGAGCCTATCACCCCTCCCTTGGTGCTGTTCCTTGGTTTCTAGAATAGGGATTCCACTCTCCAAACACATCCCTTCCCACCCCCCAGTCCATGGTCCCAAATTACGTCAAGCAACTGGACCCACACTCGACCCCTGCTCCAGACGCTGTCTGGTATCTCTCCCCCCGATCCACGGGGTCTGCTCTGCACTCAGAGCATAAACTCTCCCCACCCAGCACCAGCCACCAACCTGCAGACCCAGGGATGAGTCAGGAGTGTGGGTTCCTTCCAGCACCTCAGACCCCAGCCCTGGTCCTCTCCTGCTATGCCCTGCCAAGCACAGCACAGCCCTGCCCCTCCTGTCAACCTTCCCTGACCCAGCGCCCCCTCTGCAGGAGCTACGCTATCGCCCATTCCCGGATGACGGAAGCCCGTGACTGTGAGAGGAATTTACAACCCTACCTGGTGGCAGTGCTCCATCACAGCAAGCTTGAGTGCAGGGGTGTCCTGGTGCACCCGGAGTGGGTGCTCACAGCTGCTCACTGCATGAGCGAGTGAGTCTGGTTCTCGGGTCTAGGGAGGGGGTATCTGTGCCCCTGAGGAACAGTAGCTGGGCAACTCCACTAGGGTAACCTCAGGTGATGCTGGGGGACTGAGGGAAGGTTCTGGTCCAGGTGCATGGGGAGGCAGAGGTGGGGCTGGACCACCCTCCCATGGCTACCTAGGTCTGTCTCTGGGTCTCTGTGTGTGTCCTTTTCTGGCTCTGGTTGTGTGTCTGACTGTCACTGTGTTTGGGTCTCTATCTCCCACTTTGTCTCCATGTCTCTGCATCTCCCCTGTCTCTGACCCTCTCTGGGTCACTCTGTGATAATGTTATCTCTGTCACCGTGGGTCTCACCCTCCATCTCTCTGCCCATCTCTCTCCCTGGGTCTCTGTCCCACCCCCTCCCCCGTCACTATGGAACATACACCCAAGATGGGTCTAAGAGGACCCCAGAGAGAAGAAAAGGCTTTAGTCCCAACCTGTGTGCATAAGGGGGCGCCTCTCACTCTGCCCAGCCCATCAGGACATCAGTACACTCTGGGGAGACACAGGGAAGGGCTGGTTTCAGCTGGAGCTGGGTGGGGCCACTGGAGGAGGAAGAGGGACCAAGAAAGGGGGGAGGAAGGAGGAAGGAAGCTGGGAAGGAAGAGGGGATGTGATATTGGGCTGTGAACAGGCCACCTCTGTTCTGGGGAGCCCCCACAGCCCCAGCTACAGCTCAGCTGCTCTCAGGACTCCCCTCTCCTGCCAAGGTGCCCCCTTTTCTCTCACACCCCAGACTCCTGCATCCTTCTCTCCCCAGCAAGTACCACGTGTGGCTTGGCCGCAACAGTCTTTCTGATGAGGACCAGTGGCTCACATCCACGCGCAGCTTTCCGAATCCCAAATTTGACATGAGCCTCCTGACTACTGAGACCTCCCCTCAGAGCGACTTCAGCCACGACATCATGCTGGTCCGCCTGAACAATCCTGCCAGGATCACAGATACTGTGCGCGTGGTGGACCTTCCCACTGAGGATCCCAGAGTGAACAGCACCTGCTACACCTCCTCCTGGAGCAGAGGCGACCCAAACAGACGTATGCCAGGGCCACCTCTCCTAGTGGATCTCATTTACCTGGGCCTCAGGGAGGGCACTGGCTGTGGGGATCCCTGAGTCTGAGGGCAGAGGGGCCTGGGCACGGACTCCTGAGCCTGAGAAAGGAGGGGGCTGGGGGCACGCCCTCCTGGGTCCCAGGGAGGAGGCACAGAGGAGCCAGGTGGGGTCGGCCACAGTCCTATTTCCCCATTACCCATAGCCAAGAGGCCGGACGATTTGCTGTGTTTGGAACTCAGAGTCCTGTCCAATGACACATGTGTCAGATACCTTGGCAAGATGCCGAAAAACGCCATGGTGTGTGCTGGGGACTGGGAAGGCACCACGAGCTCGTGCCAGGTGAGCCAGCCTTGTCGCCCTCCACTCCATTCCCTCTGACCCCAGAGGGTCATACGAATCTTGGAACTGACCTTGCCCCATCCCTGCTCACAGCGACCCATGGTTCCCAGCCCTGCAAAGGAGGGTGTCTACTAAAAGAAAGCTTCCTAGAGACATGATCTCTGCCATGAGCCCGGTTAGGAGGGGGTCTTGCAGAGGGTTCTGCTCCTCCCTCTGCTGCCCTGTTCATGGACTATCCTCCTAAACCCTGCCCCTGCACAGGAGCTGGACCAAGAAGTCCTTTCCTCATTGCCCAGGACTCGAGTCACCATCCCCTCTGTTGGAACCCCTGCCTACCTTCTTCTGGAAGAGGGCTCTGGAGACCCGAGGTCTGACAACTTAGGCCTCTAAGGCAGAACCCAGGCCCTGCTGACCTTTTTCATTCTCTTTTCCTTCTGCTCCCAGAGTGACTCAGGGGACCCGCTAATCTGCAATACTGTTCTACAAGGAATAGCATTTTGGAACAAAACTCCATGTAGCAAGCCCCATTTCCCCACCTGGTACACCCAAGTGCTGCCATACGTGCAGTGGATCAAGGACACCATGGCGGCCAACCCATGAATGCCCTATGCTGACCCCTGACATCAGTAAAATCAAATGTTCTTCAACATCTGGTATCATCATTCCAGACAGGAAGCACCTGGAAACTTGAGACTCACGTGGCTGAGGCTAGAGCCCCCCAGCCCTGCTGACCTGTGTCCTGAGGCGTGGAGTCAGGGAAGGGGGAGAGGACGCTGCAGCAACAGGCATGTCCCAGAGCTTCTGCAACTGGGCAAGCTTGTGCCCTCCCCCCACCCCACTCCATCCCTGGGCACACTGGCAATTTCTGATCATATCCTCTCACACAGTTTCTGCAAACACACACATAGGAGGTAGGTGGCTGTGTTATTTGTGTGGTGCAGAGATGGAGATGGGATAGGGCCCCCCCTGGGAGAGTGAACAATGACACCTTGGGGATGCATTGCACACAGCACTGAGCAGGAGCCGCAGGCACAACACAGCGGGATGGACCCTCCAGCCTAGCCCAAGGGAGACGTGGGAACAAGGGATGAGACCTCTAATGTCATACCCGCACATCAACTAACATGCATGCGACAAATACTCTCTCCACTAGAGCACAGTGACGTGACAGATCCTCCTAAACACTCTGAGGAGCGGGTGGGACCCGGGTGTGGGGATGAAACTGAATACACTAGTTACTGAAGGTGTGAGTCAAGAAATGAATGAATGAATGAAGACAAAATCAATAGGCAGACCTGCCATGAACTGCTGCCTCAATATTCCATGGACTAAGAAGTACAACTGAGTCAAACCTCTGCTCATGAAGACTGAGAATGAGGAGGAAACCAGGATAGACATAAACAGGAAAAGTGACAGACACCAGGCAGAGAGAGGAGAAGCCATTAAGAGACACCAAGGCACACGCTTGCAGGAACCCAGAGAAACAGACAGAAGAATGAGGGGGAACAGAGAATTGAGGAAGGGACAGAGAGGACAACTCTAGAATGGCAGAGCAAACTGTCAGAGGGGGGCTCTGGGGACTGTGTCCTGGCTCAGGGGTCTTCTTCCTGGGTTGTGGCCCCTACTCTTGTCCTGGACACTATTTATAAGCAGCAGTGAGCAGGGCTGCCCAGGGAGTATGGTTGGGAGTTGCTGCCCTGACCACCCCCCGTCCCACTGTGACTGCTGTCCCAGGTGGCACAGCCCAGACTGGGTATGATATAAAGCCACCATGGACAGGATCTCAGCCAAGACTGAGCATCCTGCCAAGTGTCTTCTTCAGGGACCAGGGGAACAAAAGGGAAAAAGAAAGAATAGACATTCCCTAAGTAGAAATCCCCAAACGCACCTGCATTCCCATCCTCACCCCAGATGCCAACACCAAGACCACAAGTGGAACCTGCTAGACTTGGCCCGTGGGGTCTGTCGTCCTCTGGGTAACAGGTCTCTGAATATGAATGTGAGGAACTGTAGTATGAGGTTGTGTCTCTGTCTGCAACTGGCCACACTCCTGTGTGTCTACACCTCCCACTGGATGAGTTGCTTCATCTCTATGTGTCCTTGTGATGTGTGACAAAGTTGAGCGAGGCCCTCTGCAGATGTGACTGTCACTGATTGAGCTGCATTTGTGTGCAGCCGTGTGTATGTCAGACTGTGTGTGTCTTTGTGTTTGTGTGTGTGTGTGTGTGTGTGTGTGTGTGTGTCTCGCTGACCTACCTGCTATATTCGCCCCCATATAGGGAAGAGGGCTGGGAACTCTCCAAAGGACCCAGTAGACCAGCCTGGAGGAGGAAAGAGGCATGTGAACGACAGTTATGGGCACCTGGCCTGTTTCTGGGAGAGCAGGAGAGGAGGCAGGAGCTAGGAAGGTCCAGAGAGGGGTCTGTGGTCCCACTCCTGAGCCCCACCCACTGTAGCAGCTCCCTCTGCTTTGACTTGGGGAGCGGGGCAGACACACACAACTCACTCACTCACACATTCCCCCAACTCAGCCCCCAGAAGCCCTAGTGAAACTCAGCCCCAGCTACTCCCACATGAATGGCAAGGCCTGCAGCCCACTCTTCCAGCCCATCCTTCCTCAACAAAGAAGTCTGACTGGCAAGGGCGTCCTGGTTCGTCCACACTGCAGCTCACTTCAGAGCAATGACCCAAGCAGTGGGCCTGGACCCCATGAGCCTCAGTGGGGGCTCCATGCCCAGCCAGGACTGGGGAGTGACCTTGGTGCTGTGGGTGGGCCAGGAAGGGGTGGCCTCTACCTAGGGGGCAAGGCTTCAGCTCACGGGGCATGGCCTAGGTTCCAGGGATGGGACCGGGAAGGGGACAGGGAGAGGTGAGGGGAACCGTAGACTCTGTGTGCATCTGTGGCATGGCCTCTGCTCACAGGGCATGGCCTCAGCCAGGGGCGTGGCCCCAGCTCAGTGGGTGGGCCTGGACAGAGGCGTGGCCTGGGCTCCCTGGGCAGGCCTGCACAGGGAAGGTGGTCTAGGCTGGCTGTTCTGTGTGCAGCTCTAGGTTGGCACTGTGGGAAAGAAGGCTCTACTCAGGAAAGAGTGGGTGACCCTGCTATGGATGTGATTGGACGGAATGATTGGAACTGAGACAAGAGGACCCAGTAAAGAGAGCAAAGGTGTTGTAATGGACAGACTGATTCGGCTCTGGGTCCAAATCCCAGCTCAGCCTCTCAGGCAGTGAGTGGAATCACCTGAGCTGCTCCCTGAGCCCCATTTCCCATCGTTGAGACAAAGGATGGAAACGTAACTGGAGATGAGGGAGGACGTGGGGGTGCAGCCTGGGTGGCGATGGGAATGGTGATGAGGACGTGGCTTCCCAGGCACCAACCTGCCTCCTCGTCCTCAGCTCCAAAACCAGCAAGCCGGGAACCAAGCACCGTGCTAGAACCGCACAGACCTCACCACACCATCACAGCTCTCTACAGCCAACAGGACCGTCTCCCCTACTTTCTAGGCGCAGAGGCTAGAGGAGAGTGAGTCCCATGTCTGAGCCACATGCTTGAACTCAGGCAGTCTGACGCCAGTTCCCACGCTCCCCAGCACAGTACCATGCAGAAGGCAGAAAAAGACACAGAGAGAGGAAACGCAGAGATGGAGAAACAGGCATGACGAGGAGGAGAGAGAAACTAAGACACTTAGGGGAAACACAGTTAGAGACATTAAGACACAAATACACAGGAGACACAGCAAGAAAATGTAGAGGAATATTTTTATAAAATAGAAATGAGGCAGGATTTTCATAGACAAAACTCCACATAAATAAACACAAGGCAAGAATGCTATGGAGACTTTTGTTTCCTAAAGAGCAGTGTGGAAACAACCTGGCTTCACTCCCTCCCACAGAAAATAAAAAACAAATATACAGTGCCAAGATCATCCCCACCAATATTCCAGAACTCAAATATGAGGATGAGAGTACCCAGGGCTACAAAGTGAAAAAACAAAAACAAAAACAAAAAACAAACCTCTTGTGGCTCCACTTGGGAAGGAGAATTGAACACAGAAGACAGACAACAAACGACAGACACACAGACACGATACAAGACTGCAGCCATCTCTGCTGGCAGCGCTTTATTTTTAACACTGTTCTTTTGGCATCTGTCCCAGTCTACCCCA
>CAUYRT010099657.1:0-75081 GCA_963574885.1 Lepilemur ruficaudatus | reverse complement strand
GGATTGTTCAAGGTCAGGAGTTCGAAACCAGCCTGAGCAAGAGCAAGACCCCATCTTTACTAAAAACAGAAAGAAATTAATTGGCCAACTAAAAATATATATATAAAAAAAAATGAGCCGGGCATGGTGGCGCGTGCCTGTAGTCCCAGCTACTCGGGAGGCTGAGGCAGGAGGATCTCTTGAGCCCAGGAGTCTGAGGTTGCTGTGAGCGAGGCTGACGCCATGGCACTCTAGCCCGGGCAAGATTGTGATCCTCGGTCTCAAAAAAAAAAAAAAAATGGACTAAGATAAGTCTTAGGTCTTAATTGCTTAATTCTTTAATGTGTTTTTTTTCATTCATTATTACAACGACTATGTCTGTCAGGACCTCAAAGAACTTTGAAAATTACTGCCTTGACTATGCATATGAAGAATTGAAGGCACAGAAAGGTAGACTCTTCTCAAAGTGAGGAAAAAGTACCATGTCCCAGAATTAATTACCAAGTTTCATATATACAGGCTGAGTACCACTAATCTGAAAAGCTCCAAAATCTGAAACATTTTGAATACCGACATTATGCTCAAAGGAAATGTTCACTGGAGCATACTGGATTTCAGATTTTCAGATTTAGGGATACTAAACAAATATGTATAATGCAAATATTCCAAAATCCAAAGCCTTTTTGGTCCTAAGTATTTTGGATAAGGGATACTCAACCTATAACAGTTTCAGCTGAAGAAATATATTATGATTGGATCCTGAACACTATTTCTTATGATAGTTTCATGATATTTAGTATATGCTGTTTCAGGTCCAAAGATCAAACTGCTTTTGACTTCTTATTCCCTTATTCTTCTTTTCATAAGAGTAATGACAATCCAAAGTGAAAGATCTCTCCTCTGGGTCCTTGGGCCACGGTTTTTTTTTTTTTTTTTTTTTTAAATAAAGCAAGCTGTTTATGTAGAAGAAATTGAATTGAGACTACATTCAGATTTTGGATTTGATGTCTCTCTTGGTAGAAATAAGATCATTGAACTGGGAGATATAATTAAAATAATTTATTTTTACATTAAATAATAAAAATGGAGAATATAGAATATTTTCCTAATATGTTTTCTACAAGAGACACATTTTGCTGGTAGATGCTAGAGTCTGTCACTTATGGTAAACTGTTGTACTCCAGTGGTGCTATTGAAAATGCAAGGGGAGTCTTGCTTCAGTTTTGACTTCTTCGTCTGTGATGTTGCCTGTTGACATTCGTCTTCTTTTGGTGGCCTTGCCTCTCCTCTCCTGACCGCTTGGCTTGGCTTTCTGAGTCTGGCTTTTGGCCCCTCTTCTTGGTGTCTGCTGCCTGGGCTGATGTCATGAGTAGGGGGCTTCGAGAGATTGGTGCAGAGGGGGCTCTTCGCATCAGGCAAATTTGGGAGTGTTCTGACCTTGTGAATTTAGCCTCAAACAAAGAAAACAGGCTAGGACACAGAGGCTTTATTTGACCTGATGACTGCTAGGTACAAAAATCAAGTAGAAAGATGTGGTCTTCTGCATGTAAAATAGCCTGGATTATGTTTTGGCGCAATTCATGAGTGGATTATTAGGCAGATAGGCCCATGACAAGGCATACATAGGTGACATGCAGGGGATATTAAAAAACCACTTTAAAATGATTGTCTTTAGTCACCAAAAGCCAAATACTGTATTATTCTACTTATATGAAGGACCTAGAGTAGTCACATTCACGAAGACACAAAGCAGATGGTGGTAGCCAGGGGCTAGAAGAAGCAGGGAATGAAGATTCATTTAATGGGCACAAGGTTTTATTTTGCAAGATGAAAAGTGTTCTGGAAATGGATGGTTGTGATGTTTACACAATAATGTGAACGTACTTGATGCCATTCAACTGTACCCTTAAAAAGGGTTAAGATGGTAAATCTTATGTATGTTTTACTATAATTAAAAAATATCCAAAAAATAATTGTCTTCAGTTTATTTGGCTTATGTGTAGGTGTTTTCTGTTCTCACCAAAATCTACTGTATCAGTTGTTTTGCCTCATGAATTTGATGACGTATTCTCCTAGGAAATATATCTCCTGGTAGTTGAAATTATGAGGCAAGGAGGAGGTCAAGACAGTTACTGGGAGGGCTTTCACTTCCACTCCAAGATTTACTTTAGCATTTCCCCAAACCACAGCAAAAAATTAATTAATAAAGGACCTACTAATTCCACACTTGTAGCACATAGAGCTTTGTTCTCTTTCTCTTTTTAATTTGAAAACTTAGAATACCTAGGAGAGCTGGTGGCAATTTCATCCTCACACAGCTTCACTCAGAATGTTCTCCAACTTGAAAATTTCTTAAATGTAAGACTCAGATAAAACCTGTTTGCCCAGTTCTATAAGTTTGATGTGTAGCGATAGTGAGTTTATTGAGCTTTTTAGAAGCACACAGAGCAGAAATCCCAAATCACCTATGTTTTCCCAAAATGCAGGCACATATGGGCATTTCTGCATGAGCCACAGGGCAGAATGAGTATCTATTTATATGAAGGACCTAGAAAAGAACCTCTTTCAATAGGAAAATTTGAGGCTCATGTGTTTGGTCCAAGATGTAGGGGTTTGAGAAGGTTGACACATAGAACTTTCTTTTCCCCCCTGTCTGAGTTCTAAATCTAATAATAAAGTGAAATAAAGGAGAAGATGGAAAAAAAGCGCCAGTTTTTTTTTTTGTGGTGCTAGTAGAAACCATGGCTTCGGAATGGCAATGGGGACTTTCACCTTGAATCTCAGAACTAGACAACCTTACCCCCAGTCACAGGCAGCACCACAGGCTCCTGCTGCAGGGACATGTGCCTTTGTCATTAAGCTTTGGCACATGGAAAGTGTCCTGGAGCTCGTGGCCTGTGTAGGCAGAGTGCAGAGCTGCTCTGTCTAGTGTTTACTTCCAAATTTGCCAGCAAGGTAAAGCAATCCTCTTTCTTAGGGAAGAGTGAGAGGAGTGAAGGGTTTCCAAGGGCGGCCTGTCCCTGTGGTTTCTTCACGTGGGGAGATGGAGCGGCGCTCCGGAGCCTTCCCGTCGCCAGCCTTCACCCCCGCAGCACGGCTCGCTCGCCAGTGTCTCAGCAGCTGTGTCTCGGAGTGGAGCCCAGAGCCTGTCATGCTGGTGCAGTTCTCGTGGAAAAGGCTGCATCAAGAGAGAGAAAAAGCTAAAAGAGAAAAAAGAAAAAAGGCTGGGTTATGAAGAGAGCCAGGCCTCCCTGACGCAGGCTTCCACAGCTGGAACTGGAGCCGACACTCCGCACCCACATCTGCCCTCTCGCCTTTGGGTGGCAGCAGCCTTCATGGTAATGCCGGCAGGCATCAGTAGCAGTGATGACAGCTTGGGAATGATAAAAACAATAATAATGATAAAAGCCAATACTAATTAACATTTACTGTGTGCCAGGAATCTTGTCAAACAATTCACGTGCCTTATATCATCCTTTTAAATTTTCTTATTACAGAAATTTACATACTGAAGAATAAAGAGTCTGAATAAGAATTACCCACAGACTCATCACCTGCATCTAATAATTATTCACATTTTGCTGTATTTTTGTCCTTTTTTGGGTAGAATTGTTTTAAACCAAGTTACAGCTACTATGATGGTCCACTTCTAAATATTTCAAAATACTCTTCTGAAAAATAAGACATTTACTACATAATCATTGCTACCACCCTTGCCAAAATTAACAACAGTTCTTCAATGTCATCTAATACCCAGGTATATTCAAATTTTCCCAATTTTCGCCCACATATGTCTTTTATACCTCGTTTGCTTAACTCAGAATGAAATTAAATGTTGTAATTGATTTTATCTCTTAAATATGGAAAAGTCTTCCTTCTTTTTTTTTTAAAAAGTACAATATTGCTTTTTTTTTGTAATTATGACATTGCCTTTGAAGGGACCAGAACCATTGTCTTTTGTAATATCCTCCCTTCTGTCTGATTGTTGCCACGTGGTGTCATCTAACCTATTCCTCTATTCCTGTTAGATTCAGGTTAAACACTTTGGCAAGAATCCTTCATAGGTTCATAGGTGTTGCTGTATATGTTACCTGGCATCGCATTGGGAGGTACCTAATTTCTGGTTGTCTCACCGTTAATGACAATAAAATTGATCACGGGCTTAAGGTGCTGACAGCCTGATCTCCCCACTGTTGCATGACACCATCCAAGCCTCACAACCGTGGTTATCACACGCATTCAACTGGCATTGGAGCTGCAGCATCCGAGCTCAGATTCTATGTGCTTAAGCACTTCCGTGTCCTGACTCCTGTTAGCAGCATCTTTAACCCGTGCCAGAAGCATGGCTGACCCTTGGTAAGTGATTCAATCACCGCAGGGAGCTGGTGCAGGAAAAGTGGAGAATGACAGAGAACTATGCTAAGTATCCCCAGAATTACTTGATAGGAATTTATGAGAGTAGAATTTGTAAACTGGTATCATACATTTTAAAATTTTCTTTGTTTATATCTTCCCTCTTAGGTTATTTTGTTCTGCAAAAAACATGGTTACACAAAACCAAGAGTGTTAGTAGCCACTTTCCTTCCCCAAGTGACACAGCTGTGGCAGTAGTTAGCTGCTTCTCATGAAAGGCCTGGGAATAAAAACCATCCGTCAAAGCACCCACCACGCTAGTTCTTTTTCTCTTAATCATATGCAGCCTTGGGCCATTCGCTCTTGATTTTTGCATGCTGAGGGTTGTTTCCCTACATGATTGCAAGCCCTTTGAAGGCAGGTCTTTTGCCCTTTAGAAACAATGTTTATATGGAAAGAAGCTGGTCTTTGGAGTTAGAGTTAATTAGTCTTGAACAGGACTAATTGTATATGTTCGTTGTGTGATCATGTGCAAATGAGTCAATCTTTGAGCTTAAGTTTCCTTGTCAATAACACAGGGTAATGATACATGCCTCATAGGTTGCTATATTTATTCATTCCACGAATGTTTCCTAAGCATGTTCTATCTGCCAAGCCGCCTCTAGGCAGGGAGAGTACAATGCTGATTCTGGGACAAGATCCCTGCACTTAGAAAACTTTCATCAATCAAAGGAGATGACAGGCAGAACATTTAGCATAGTTCTAGTTCAGGGAGAAACTCAGGGATTATTTCCTTTGATGTCCTTTGTGCCATACTCCGTGTCCAGCACTAGCCTGTACTGTGTGGTCGGGAGTAGATAACAAGTTGAACTGACAGTGGAAACACCTGTAGGCACCTCTGTATTTCTAGGAGTGGACTGCGAGGACAGATGCTCCTGCTCCCTCTTGGTTCTTGGGTCATAGAGTAGCTTTGACATGAAGAAAGTCTTAGAAATAAGGAAACTGGAACTCCTAATTAAGCATGTTAGGGAAAAATGTAAAAATATATATCATGTATAGAAATAAAAATGTTATATATAAATATACGCATATAAATATACACACATTCTAGAGAGAGACAAGAGAGTGGTCACACTCCCATAACAGTTTCATTAGAATTTTAATCGTCTCAGCACCTCACTTGCAATTTCCCCCTGTATTTCTGATGATCTCCTATGTGTATGTGCTTTGCCTGCCTGGTTTGGACTGTAAGCTCCTTGCAGACAGCGCCGCTGTTTTATACAACATTCCACTCCACTCAGTTGTGTGGGCATAACTTGTGCTCAAGGAATACTTATCCTAGAGTCACCGTAAAGGCCCCAACATGAACTATTCTGAGGATGCCAGGGTCTGGCCAGCGCTTCACTGTTTCAGATGGGTATCTGACTTCCACGTAGGATAAGCCTACACAGTTGTTCTCTTATTGCTCTGTATCTGGTCACCCATTACCATTCCACACCTCCAAGCATTTTCCGCCAAAGAAGCTGACTGAGCAAACCCAGGAAGATATTTTTCATTTCCTTTGATGGAGCATAATGCTTTCGTATATAAACACAGTAACACAGGCATTACATATGCACTTACATTATTGCAGCGCCTGTGTGCTCAGCCACACTCCCAGCCAGGCAGGGAGCCCAGTCGCTCCCTTTTCCATCCTGATCTAAATTATGTTCATAATAAAAGAGTTTTCAATCAAGGTAAATACAATTTCATCCCAGCATAACATCTATATGCCTGCTTTCCCCTTTTTTATTTTTTTAAAACTCCTTTCCTTTTATTCTAGGTCACTCACCCTGATACGCACGGGATTGTCCTCTGGTGGGGATAACAGCCTTGCTCCTCAATGAGCTATAACAACGGCTCCAAATGCATCTCCTGTAACATACCTCTGTGATTTGCAAAAGTGGGAATAAATCAAAGCAGGGAAGAGATGCCACGTTAAGCCAGAAGCTAAATGTTACATCATGTAGCGCGAGGCTGGGGGAAGAGAGAGCCTGCTTTTTCCTGGCAGCACAATATCTTTGTGCTCGTTGCCTCCGCCGCGGCCCCATTAAAACAATCATTCTGAATCTGCGGGAAATTGTCACCTCTTTTCCTGCCATGGCAGCTGGTATTGGAGACTGCAGACATTGCTCATTCCCTTCAAGGCTCTTAACACACACACAAAACAGAAAATGAAGCTTAATTTATTAAAAAAAAAAAAAAAAGTGTCAGCTTACCCTCAGGCTCAGCGCAGGCACGGGGAAAAAAGGAAAGATAAATGCCTCTAGGTGAGCTGGCGTCGGTGCTAATTCTCCACTCGCTCTGCCGCTCCACTGTAGGCATCACATTAATCATGCCGGATGGGTAGACATTTCAAAAACTTAAGCAATTTTAAAACAAAGATGCTCCATTTAAAAATACAATGACATAACTTGATTTTGTGATTCTTTCTTTGTACCAGCAGTGAATCTGAAAAATGTGCTGCAGATGTTAGTACAAATAATTAATGCCCGGGCAGGGCCCGGGCAGGAGAGGCTGGAGAGGAAACAGGCCAGCGTTTCTTCTGCCTAGTAGAGGACCTGCCGCTGCCCTTTCCTCCCTCCTCTTGTCACCTTCCCCAGATCTCGAGTCACCTTCCCCAGACCCCAGAGCCCTGTGATGGCCCTGGTACTCTGCTTCTGAGAACTGAGCTCTGCTTTGGTTCTGGCTACCTTGCCATCCTCCCGTGAGTCCAGGAACCTCTGCTCCTGACACCCAGGCTGGTGCCGTGATCCCTGTGTCTGGCCTTCCTGATGGTGACACTAGCCATCTTCAATCCAGTGTGTTGCTCACTGTGGATACCCACTACCCTGGTCCACCTGCGCCACTGGAACGTGCTTGTCTCCTCTGGGAAATACGAAAGTCCATGTGCCTGGCCCATGGCTCTTCCTCAGGCACCGTTCGTGTCCGCGTGCCCCGCTGCGCTTGTGCCCTGGACTGTGCCTGCCTCCCAGCCTCAGGCTGCCGTAGTTTGGGAGGTTCGTGCCAGACTCCTTCTCACATTTTCTTTCCTTACTGTGTTTCTATCACACTTTGACCTTTATTCCCACACTGGAGAAGAATAATTAAGTAGAAATGGAATGGAGGTTCCAGGAACTCGATTCAGTGCGACTGTGGTCAAGGACACATAGCCTACAAAAGGACATCTTAGTGCTGGAGTATCGTGGTGCGTCGTCCTGACAATCTGAATCCCCAAAACGACTGAGACAAGTGTGTGTGTGCTGTGGGAGAGGCTAAGACAGCCTTGGTCTCTTGCATAATAGGCCTCTGGGAAGTTTCTAGACACCTACTGTTGAGAGACAAGCCAGGCTTTCTTGTCACAGGTAAAATGACAAATTGGACATGCTGTCCTTGAGTCAGAAAATCAAGTGTCCAAAATTTCACCTTTAATTTGTAAGACAAGTGTACAGACCTTCAGCAAGGATGGACTTGGAAGACACCATTTAGCTGAGGAAAACCCATGTGTCCCCAGGATAGCTCGAGGAATCATGCCTTCCCTAAAGAGCAAAAATCGACCAAGAATGTTTTCATAGTATAAAATATATCAAGTGTATACAAAATTACAGCTCATGGAATACAAATTTTAAAGCCGTTAGAGAAATAAAAATTACTGAGCCTGTTGAAGCCCTCTTTTATTCCATCTGTTCCAATTCTTTTTCCACTCTCGTCAGAAACCACCAGTGCTCTGGATTTGGGACTTGCCATCTAATTTCTGTGCAGTTTTGTATACTTATAACATGGATGTGATTATATGTGTGTTGTGTGTATGTGTAGAAATAATACTGTTTTGCATGCTTTTCAATCTTATTTAGTGGTTCCGCTCTACATGGATTCTTCTACAACTTTTTTTTCTTCAATGTAATTGTGAAGCTTATCCATGTTGTTCTAACTCTAGGATCAGCAGACAGTGGCCTGGGGGTCAATCCAGCTGGTGGTTTGTTTTTTATTATACCCCTCAAGCTAAGAACGGTTTATACTTTTAAAGAATTGAATACTAAATAAAATCAAAGAAGTACCTGTGACAGAGGCCGTATTTAACCAAAAAAGCCTAAAATATTTATCATCTGGCCATTTATGAAAAAAAAAAGTTTGATGACTCCGTTTGTTTAGTTTTGTCTGGGTTATTCTTCTCCCTTTGCTTTTCTATATACACTGAAACAATTAGCCTGTCAAGTTTCATGGAAAACCTTTTTAGGATTTTGATTGACATTACTTTGAATTGGAAGATTGTTTTGAAGAGAATGGACATATTTATGATAACACTGGGCCCTTCTTGATAATCTCAGATAATCTTTTCATCTCAAGGGAGCCATTTCAAAGCAACCATAATTTCATCTGGAACCTTAATTCCCCTTTGCCATATAGCCTTACATATCACAGGTTCCAGGGATCAGGATACGAACATCTATGGCAGGGAATTATTCTACCCACCCATCTAGTGAGGTTTGTTCTTTCAGTTAGTACATTTTTGAGTTCCAAAACTTGCATTTGGTTCTTTTCCTATCTTCTATTTCTTTGCTGAGACTGTCTATTTTTTCGTTTTGTTTCACGAGTGATTTTAATTGCCTGTTGGAATGTTTTTACGATAGCTGCTTTAAAATTCTTGTTAGATAATTCCAACATTTGTGTCATCTTGGTGTTGGCATCTGTTGATTTTCTCATTCGAGTTGAGTTTTCCTAGTTCTTCGTATGACAAAAATTTTGGATTGTGTCCTGTACATTTTGAGGATAATGTTATGACACTCTGGTTCTTATTTAGATCTTCTATTTTAGTTGGCAGTTAGCAGGTTTAAGTTCAGAACACACACTCTGGCCCACTTTTGTGATTTGTGGTTCAAATATCAACTTAGTTTTCCAAGGCGTTGCAATGCTATTTTGGTATGCCCCACTTGCGTGTAACCCAGAAGCCAACCTGAAACCTGGGTGGTGTTCCTCACCAGAGTCCAATTCTCAAATCTTTGGCTGTGTTCATGCCAGTTGGTTTTATACACTAGACCCTTGGGAAACCACCCGGGACTTCATGCACAGATTTGAGAATCATTTTACTCAGCTCCCTTCTCTCTGTAATTCCCCTACCCCAAACATACACACCCTCTAGCCTCTACTAGATATTTACCAAGTACAGGCAGGAATGATTGATAGGTCTCCATCCACAGTCTCCAGAAGACATGAAGCCGTAACACCTCTGTTCCTGTTAGCATGGGGCAGGTATAGTTGACTAATAGAGTTTTATCACTTTTTTTTGGTAAAAGTTTTATATATCTTGTTATATTATTTATTGACACCTTATATTGTTTGGTACTATTCTTAAACTTCCAAACATTTAAAAAGAGTAAATTTGACTTTTGATGTAAGTTGCTGGAGATTTGGAGAGTGTATAAATATGTAGTCACGTTAATAATGTTATTCTTTTCCTTAATTAGGGGATTACTTAATTGAATCCCTAAATTGAGACTGGATCCTTATTGAGCTGTTGTCTTTAAGACCAATCAGGAATTTTTATGATAATTTGAAGGTGTTTGGATTTGATAAAGAATTCTTAAAGCAGATTTTCTTCTTTCTGTTTAGTCTGAGGGAAAGAACTGGGAGAAAGCAAAATAGAGAGCTTCAGAATGAATAGAGGGAACAATTTAGGAATTGAAGAGAAGAAAAAGAGAAGAGAAAAAAATCCAGCATGACAATAGCTGGTAGGTATACAAGGTGACATGTTAGGTTACATGGTAATGAGGTTACCTGTGTGGATGGAAACCTGCTCACCCAAGATGCCACCCGCCTTTCAGAGGAGGGAGTGGCAGGTTAACCTGGTGAGCAGGGCTGTATTCGCTCCAGTTGTGCAGAGGAAGGTGGCCAGTAAGAATGTACAGTTTGCCTGAAGTTGGATCAGACACACACAATGGTGTTAACTTAAAATTTTCTATTGCACATGTTGGAGGCCACCAGAGCACAATTTATGCTTTTCTGAAATGTGTATAGGAAAAGATGAAACAAGTAAGACGATAAAACAGTAGTTTAGGATGATGCTTAGTGCGAGAGATGAGGGAAAAAGGAACCCAAGATCACTCAGAAGCTTTTCTCAGTGTTTTTAGCTTAGGCATTTTGGTAGATGATGGTGCCATTAACTGAAATAAGAAAAACTTGAGGAAGAGCAGAATTGTGAGGAGAAAAATAGAGTTTGGTTTTGGATATGTTAAATTTGAGATGTTTATTATACTTCCAGTGATGGAGTAGGCAGTTGGATATACCAGAGTGAAACCCAGGAAAGATGTCTACACTTGGGCTTTAATTTAGGGTCTCATCATCACACAGGTGGTGTTTGAAGCCACAGGATTGAATAATATTATTAAAGGGAAGAGATTAGACAGAAAAAGAAAAGAAGGACTATGACCAAGTCCTAAGATGCACCAACATTTTGAAACTTGGCAGAGGAGCCTGAGACGAAAACAGAGAGATTGTTAGACGTAACAATCAAAAGAAGGAAGTGTTTCAAGAAGGGAGATATGGTCGTTCCTTTCAGTTGCTGCTAACAATAAAAAGGAGATGAATTTCACACTTTGGAGATTATGGGGGGCCTTGAAAATAGTTATAGTTGTGGAAATAACCCAATTGGTGTGTATCAAAGAGAGAATGTTGTGGACATTTAACTGTGAAGAGTTCATTGATATTGCTACAAACACACACACACACACACTCACCAATAGACAAGATAAAGGACAAATGTAATCTGTAAATCTAAAAAACTTGTGCTCAAGGAAAGGAACAAAAGATTCTGGAGCAGAGTGGAGTGCAGCCATTTGGCTTGGCTTCTACCTCACCCTACTCCTCTGAAGCCCTTCTGGTGAGTCAAAAAAGTCCTGAGAAATTTTGCTAAAACTCTTACTCCTGGGACATGAAGAGAAAGGGTATTTTTATCTTTTTTCCTCTTTTGTTGGGAAGGTATGGATGAATGAGGAAAGAACGCAAGGGAGCAGCGGACTTCCTCTGTTGGAAGAGAAAAGTTCAAGCTTCACATTTAATTAGGGGATGGGCTCAGAGCCTGGAGTATCTCTTCATGGAAATGCATTATATACTCCCTTCCTGACCCAACTGGTTGAAGTAAACTGTAACACAGGACAGTCCATATAATCTGAGAAGATAGAATGGAGCCTAGGGAATCTAATATAGTCCATACACCACCCAAGCTGAGCTTCCCTCCTCTCCTGCACAACACTCCCTCCCAGCTGCTGCTCTCTTGGACTACGGAAAAGGGGATAAAACATGAAACACTCAGGCTAAAATCATACTTTAGAAGAGAACACATGTTCCGCACAAAAACTTGTACATGAATGTTCAGCATTATTCATAACGGCCCCCAACTGGAAACAACTCAATGTCCATCAACTGATGAATGAATAAATAAAATGTAGTATGTCCACACAATGGAATGTTACTTGACAAAAATAAAGGAATGAAATACTGTGACATGGTTGAATCTTGAAAACACTATACTAAATGAAAGAAGCCAGACACAAAAGACCATATATGGTATGATTCCATTTATATGAAATGTCCAGAATGGGCAAATCCAGACAAAAAGTAGATTAGTGGCTGCCTAGGGCTGGGGAGGGTTGCGGGGAACTGGAGAGTGACTGCTATTGGATGTGAGCTTTCTTTTTACAATGATAAAAATGTTCTAAAATTGATCATGGTAATGGTACACAATTCTGTAAATAACTAAAAACCATTGAATGGTACACTGTAAATGGGTTAATTTTATGTTATGTGAATTATATTTCAATAAAGCTATTATATATATATATATGAGAGAGAGAGAGAGAGAGAGAGAGAGAGAGAGAGAGAGAGAGAGAGAGAGAGAGAGAGAGTGAGAGCAAGAGTGAGAGGGAGAATATGGTCTTAGAGATGCTGTGGTAGGGAGTAACAGCCAAGAGTTTATTCACAATATAGAAGAACCAACAAAATGATAAAATGTCTGGGCAGAGTCAACTAATATGAGAAGGTGAAAAAAAATTCAAGGAGTGACTAGCAAGTGTGAAGAGATACTATAGGAAAAAAGTAATACAGCATGTAGAAAAAGAAAACTCAACCTAAAAGAAATCATGTCTCAGGTAATTCCTTACTATTTATTCATATTATGGAGAATGTAATGAGAATATTAATTTAATAAGGAGAAAAAAGACAAAATTATGAGAAAAACAGAATGAGATCATAGGGATATTGCAGGTCTAAGATAACAAAGGCTCAAAGCAACGTCTTTACAGAACAAATTTAAAAGTTTTTAAACAATAAGGAACAGAATAGACATCACTGAAATTCCAAGATGAATTCCAAGTCTATAATCCTTCCCTAATCTGAAATTCCAAAATCTAAAAAACTATGAAGACTGACAGTTTTTTTTTTTTTATTACCCACTTGGCAGCATAATGTGTCCTGAACAGATATAAGATTATTTACAATCTTTGTTTTTATAATCCAACTTAATTTGAATATTTATATTTATAGTTTTATTTGACAAAACATTAATGCTTTTGAGTAGTAGATGCTGCCTAGATTCTACTGGGAGTATCAGGCAATATATGGAATATGCATTTATTTTCTAAAATATGAAATTATTTTGAATTCCAAAACATATCTCGCTCTGAGGGTTTCAGAAAGAGAATGTGGGCCAGTAATAAAACAGAGGAAATAATATGTAAATAAAAGAGACAAACAGATTAAAGTATTTAGAAAAACTAATAGAATGGAAAACGAACGATCCAATATAAGGATAATTGATATCTCTGGAATGAGACAAACAAGGGAAATAGAAGTATATTTAGACACATAATGTGAAGCATTTCTTTTGAAATGAAAAAAAATTGCTGTTCAAAAAATACTCTGTAATACAGGAAAAATTCCTGAGAAATATTCAATATCAGAAAGTTATGAACTTCAAAGATAAAGAAGGAGTTATTTAGGCATCCAAGCAAAAAGAAGTAATTTACTTACAAAGGGAGGATGAAGTTGGCCTCAGACTTCACCACGGCAACATTCATAAAACACTGGAGTAATGTCTTCAAATTTCTGAGGGGAAGAAAATATGCTCCAAGAACACTATATTCAGCCAAATATGAGTTGAGTGAAAAAGCAACAGGCTGACATTCCCAAATATGAATTATATCAGGGAAAATAACACTCATGAGCCCTGCTTAAAACATATTGCCTGACAATCAAACAGATTAGTAGCTTAGGCTCAATAAAAACTCAAGAATAGAGAAATTATGTTAGAAGAACTGGTGAGTAGTGAATTCATTTAAGGTTATCCTTCTTAATTTACTTACAGAACTTCACAAAAGCTACATTTAATCAACATTTCTTTCATCCTCCTGAACAATATATAGACTTTGGAATGTCTTAATTCCAGTTAATTCTCCCATCCTTTCATGTTATTGTCGTCCAGTATTTTAGTTTTACTTCAAAAAAAAAAAATCCCTCTGAAGTAATCATTCATCTTCTTTTACAGGCAATGCCTAGAGATTTTGACAAAATGTTTTTCAATTTCTTTGCTCATCACTGCTTATTGCATGCCATGAATTGCCTTCCCTCCTTCTCTAAACATGGCCTTTTGAGGTATTTCAGTGAGGTAGGTAAATTTCAGTTTCCTTTTGTTTGGAGATATCTATATTTTGCCTTCACTTTTGAATAATAATTTCACTGAGGACAAAATTCTCAATTGATAGTTATGTTCCCTCTGCACCCTGAAGATGTTATTTCCTTGTCATCTGGTCTCTGTGGATGCTTTGGAGAAGGCGGCTGTCAGACTTACCGTTGTTCATTTGTGGCAGCTTTAAGGTCCTCTACTTCATGACAGATGATGCTTCTAGATAGAGAATTTCCCTTTCTTTCCCTTTTCCCTCATTTGCTTCCCTTCCTTTTATTTTTATTTTATTTTTTTTTTTTGAGACAGAGTCTTGCTCTGTTACCCAGGTAGAGTGCTGTGGTGTCATCATAGCTCACTGCAACCACCAACTCCTGGGCTCAAGTGATTCTCCCGCCTGGGCCTCCCAGACTGCTAGGGTTACAGGCAAATTTTCCTTTCTTTCTGCTCCTTTCTTTTTCTGTTCTTTGTCTTCTCTTCTTTCTCTTCTCTCCTTTCTTCTTCACTTTTTCCCCTTTGTTTCCTTTATTTTCTTTCTCACATTTTTTTTTTTTGCATCTTTCTTTCTCATGTATTCTCCTAGAGGAACTTTGGAATAACTATCCTTTCAAAAAATTTAAAGAGAATTTAAAATTTTGTTGGAATTTTATTTAACCTACTAATTAATTTGGAACAAATTTTTTTTTTTTTTTTTTGTGGGTGGAATATATCTCTCTTTTTAATTTATTCCCTTTTCTATTCATCCAATTATGACAACAGCCTGGCATATCTCAAAGTATTTTATAAGCAATTTCTGTAAACCTTTCTGGCAGTAAAGTTTCTTTATATTTTAAAGTAAATCTCACAGTAGGAAGAAATAAATTAAATGAAAATTACCAACTGAATAAAAAACTAAGTATTTCTATTGTTAACCATGGAAAATGTTTCACTTTCTTCTCTTTAATTAAAATTTACATTTCTCTTATCAGTTTTGCTTTCTACATTTGTGCCCCAGTGAATATCCAGGAATGTAGCTGATTGATATGTTTAGTAATATTCAATATTCCCCTATAGGAACATGCTATTTCTACTCATTTAAACATGTCTCCCTATAAATGTTCGTTCATTTGTCAAATCAACTTGAATTATTCTTGTTAAATGAATTTATAGGTTTGCTGTATTTTTCTATTTTGAATAGACTATTTCCTTTCTTTTAAAAAAATCTGCATTTTTTTATTTGGTTATTGCTGCATTAAAGAAATCTACTGATTTTTGTATTTTTTCCCCATCTGAATAGGTTAGAGTCTATATAGTATGTAGGGAAGTAGTGTGAAGGTCAAAACAAAAAGAAGATGAAAGCAGCATCCCCAGAGGTTAAAAAAAATGTATGGTAAAATTTGTTTTTAACGACAGGCATATTCTAATTTATTAAACAAAATTAGATGACCAAAAGTACATTTTTTTTTTTTCAAATAGGCAGGGGGAAGAAGTAATAATTAAATACAACCAAGAGAAAAAAATTTAATGCATTTAATTTGCCTGCTAAAGTAAAGATTACATTTGACTGCATAAATTTCTAGTTGCAAAGACTGAATCAAACTTAAATGGAGAAATAATTACACAGAAAGACTAGGTCTATTAAAATTAGTAGAGTTTGAATTATATGCATCAAGTAATACTTAAAGATACTAGGAAATACGCAGTGCAGAGTTAGTAGAAATCATTTTTGAGACATCATGGGACACACCTAACTTAGAGAATCAACATCAATATCATAGGAATCATAGAATTAACACGAATATTTGAGGATAAAGTAAAAGAAATGATCAATTTATAATTTAGAAATACTTGGAAGAGCTTAAGAGGCTGCCTGACTTTGTAAAAACACATCATGTCAGACTAATTTAATTCTCTTTTATGGCAGAATGACAACCCACAAAGATAAGAAGCACTTGAAAAACATAATGTACTTTAATTTCAGTAAATGTTTTTGCTGTATTGCATATGGCATGTTATTTATAAGCTAAGAAAGCATGGTGTGGTGTGCTGTTCTCAACGGTTAGTTATCATTCACTGGTTCCCAGCTGGATGCTCATGTTAACACGCAGTCACAGGAATTCCTGGTGGAGTTCTTCAGGGTCAATAACTTGATTGAAAACCTAAACAAAAGATTTGAGACATCACTTATTAAATCTGCAGATATTACTAAGTTGTTTTACATACTAGTGTTGGTATTCAGGGCTAAACTTCAAAGCAATCTGGAAATGTTACAAATAAAAATTTCAAAAATTTTTACTAGAGACAGGGTCTCACTCTTGCTGGTCAATGCATTTTAAAAGGATGTGAAGAAATGGAAGTGAATTTGAAAAAGAGCAAGAATGATTGAAGCGCTTGAATATATATCCTAGGCCAAAGGGTTAAGAATTTAGTATTGTTTGGACTACAAAGGGGAGAGTTAAGGGATGATTTCATTATCTTTTCAAGTATGTAAAGGATTTTTGTGAAAGATGACCTCCGTTGCTAATTTCTCTGGTCTACAGCAGATGAACAAAAGCACAAAGGAGCTTAAGTTTAAAGCAGAAAAGATCAGGTTTGGGTGTAAGGCAGGTGTCTCTGCCATCAGAGTAATGAAAATGTCAAATAATTTCTAAGGGAGACTTCAGGCCAAGCCACAAGATGATTCTCCACGTTGAATGGAACGTTAGGCATGAAAACAAGTTTAGGAAAGATGACCTCTACCAGGGGTCAGCAAGCTACATCTCGCAAGGCAAATCTAGCCCACTACCTGTTTTTAGATGGCCCAGGAGCTAAGAATGACTGTTGAATTTTTAAATTGTTGAAAGAGGTTAGAAAATATTTTATGATATAAGAAAATGCTATGAAATTTGACTTCAGGGTCCGTCCATAAATAAAATTTTGTTGGAGCACAACCATGCTTATTTAGTTATATTGTTATTGTGTGTGGCAACTTTAGTCCACGACAGTGGCAGAGCTGAGTAGTTGTAACTGAGACGACACCCGACCCCTGACCTCACACAACACACGGACTTTACCTCCAAACTCTAGAAGCTTTCCTCGTTGTAATAGAAATGAACACCCCTGGGGTCAGCTGACGAATATAAATGGCACATCCTTTGAAGTGTCTTGGAGAGTGCTTTGGGTCCGCAGAAGAACACGCCAATGCTACTGCTGTGGTAGGGGTAGGAAAAGGAAAGAAAGTGTCACCTGGGGCCAGGCCAGCCAGAAACTGAGACGATTATCGAATGAGTGAAGCAGTTGTGGTTGAAAATTTATTTTTCTACTTCCACATCCTTTTTTCTTAGATTCCCTTTCCCTACTTCCAGCACTGCGCTCTCTCCCAGGTTCCCAGAGTCCTGTCATGCTCTGAGTCGCACAAGTGGAGCCAGGAAGATTGAGGCTGGAAGGGGCCACCGATACTGTTGAGGGGGTTTTAATATAGACGAGGTGTTGTCTGGATTTTTGGTCACACATCCTCTTACTTAGTGTCCTCTTGGATTTGTGATTAGAATGGAATTCCCTGAGAGCAGGAACCTGATCTGCTTTATCCCAGCTCCCGGAACAATGGCTGGCACACAATAGACACTCCACAGTACACCTTTGTTGAATAAATCAATGAATGGCTGTGATGTTTATCGTGTGCGTGGTCTTGGGAGATGCGCTAGACCTCAGCCTCCGCAGGTGTAAAGCAAAGATGATAGCAACTGTGTTGTACGTTTTCTTGAAAGCAAGATGACATAATACATTCAAATAGTTAGTTATTACTAATATCCTGTTAAACCCTTCCTTTTTTATAGATAATACAATTTATGCCAAAGTAATAGCAACTTAATTACTTTTTCCTGTTGCAATTACTTTAATTTTGAAAAAAGGCCAGAAGGAAGAGCTGGAAAGGAAAAAGACATTGCTGAAAATGTAGTCACCCAAACATTGACATCTCTAATCATGACATTTCAGAAACTGTGTCAAAGAGATATTTTTTAACATATCATGACTGTCCCAGGGCTGCTTAAATCCCTTGTGACTCTGTTTATATATAAACACTGTGTCGGTGAAGTGGTTCTGGTTGTCTCTGGAAGCAGGGATGTGTCAGTTTCTATAGAGACTTACAGAGATCATTTCTTTTTTCCCTTGTATTGAATATTACTAGTCCTTGTAGCATTTTCCAATCTCTGCCATAAACTGAATTAGATACTCTAATCTGGATTGAAAATTCTCAAACTTTACTGTGCATAAAATCATTTAGGCAGATTGTTAAGCATGTAGATTCCTAAGCTCAAATCCAAGGAATGTATGTTTAAAAAGGATCCCAGGTGTGGTTCTGAGAAATGCTGTCTTAGAGAAATTCTTTGGACCGCAGGACCAGCCCACTACACTGCCTCTGTTTCTTGAGACCTGGCTTTTGTTACGAAGTGCCTGCTAAGCCTAGTTCTGCTTAGCTTATATGTTAACATGATCCTCTGCCATGTGTCATAGCCACATTTTAGTTATGTGTCCCAGGACTGTAGCATCCATGGTAGAAATTCACGATCAATCCCATTCCAAACTCTAGCTTCCAAGGAACTTAACGTCTTAATTTATAAATGGTAATATGTTCAAAAGGTACAAGTATTACTTTCAAAAACATTATTCCCACAGTTAAATTTGAGAAAGTACTTTTTCAGAAAAATATTTTCCACTGAAAAATATGAGTTTATGACTTCATGAAGCAATTTTAAGGTGCTTATGGAGATAAAAGGCAATGGTTAAGGTGTTCTTGGTTCCAGAACATGGGTGCTGGGTAATTTGGGGCACATTAATTATCTTCTCAAAGCCTCCATATCGTCATCTATAAAATGGGAAGAATTACAGCACCTAGCTCCCAGAATCTCTCGGAGGATCAGACAAGACACTGCACGTCCAGCTTTTGTTTGTCCCTGTGCTTGGCACATGGCAAGCTGTCAGGAAGCGTTAGTTTATATTATCATCCCACATCGTGTCTGCTGGTGTCTGCCTGCTCCACAAAGCTGAACAGAGGCTGAGGTGTGGGGTGTTAACCCAGAGGTGATTATAGACTTACTGGCATCAGCACTATGATTTTTGAGCTCTGGACTGAAACATTTTGAATGATAGATGGGGTCAGGTAAGACCCTTCCCGGTGAGGAGTCACAGCTTTGCTTTGTGTCTGATGCCCAGAGGTATCCTTGCATCTATTTCAAAGGTGCTGTTATGGGTGGTGATATTTTTCCATTAGTGTGGATGTCACCAAAGAGATTGCCCACTGGCCCATTCCCAACAGGCTAAGACTGCCCTTTCGTTTGCAGCCACAGTAACTGTTTGCAGAACCTGACGATGCTCTTTGATGCTCTGCCTTTAAGACTGCATTTCAAAGGATTCTGATTGCCGGCTGCCAGGTGTACCACTGGTGTCCCCAGCAGCTCACAGCTCCCCTGCCCCTTTTGAAGTTGTGGCTGTCACACTGCACAGCTAAGTCCACACTTTTCTGTACTCAGGGTCCACGACTGTCATGGTTATGCAACCACCAAAACATCTCACAAAGGCCGTTCATTATCTACGTTCAGCCGAGGCGGAAAGGTCAGCCCTTCGGCGGCTCTCTGTGCATCACTGTCCCCACGTACGGCATTCTTTTGCTCGCCTTGCTTACCCTCCTCGGCATTTATGATTCCAAGGACAGAGACTTCTTGTCACAAACGCATACTGTGAATCAGAGAATCCACACAAAGTGGTTAAGGCACAGATGCAGCAGCTTGTGTTTTTTTTTTTTTTTTTTTTCCTTTTATGAGGCAACGGACAAGTGCAACAGAACCCTAATGGGGTTGGTAAAGAAAAAAATTCTTCTATAAAATTTAATTACCCACGATTGTTAAGAATTGAAAAAAAAAAGATTCTCGGCAAAAGAAGTATAAAAACACAAGGTGCTGTTCTTCGGTTTACAGCCTGCAAGCTGCGGAGCTTGCACATGCGCGGGAGCTGGATCAGGGACGACGTTAATGGCATTGATCAGTCGGGGCTGCTGACTTTGGTGAGAAAAGGACAAATTTTACACAAGCTGCGAAGATGGCTAACCTTCACGGCATTATTTTTAGCTCTGATAAACAATAAAGAAAATCCTCCTTTCCCTCTCCATGTTTGCTAAATAACTACTGTGCTCTTCTCTGTGGGGTTGGTGCATTTTTCAAAAACAGTTCAGCGATGCCATGCATGAAAGGCATCCAAAATATCACCCACCAGGAGATTTCAGCCCAGCAGATATATGGGCGTGTGGGTGCGCCCGAGAGTAATCCCACCACCTCGCTGAATTCCCAGGTTCTGCCGCCCTGAGCCCTTCTCGCTTTAAATTGTATGTTTGTTTTTATGTGTTGGCTTTTATGCTTGGTAAGTTATAACCCTGTAGGGGCAGACCCTAAACCCCATTTTTAAAAAAATCAAATTACTTTATACCCTGAGTGCATTCTGCAAATAAAATCGATAAACAGAAGCTTCCCGTGGATTTATGGAGGCTTAGAAAGAAGCCAAGGAGAGCTACAGACTCTGTATCACACAATGGCCACAACTGCTGGTTAATCCTTCTAGTGGCTGTTTTTCATTAGAAATGCCTCCAAATGATTCATCACATAATTATATTTTGTACAATACCTTCTTTTTTCATAAGTGCAGATGATAATTGTGCTGGCCAGCTTTTTTTGTTTTTTAACCTCTCTCCCAGTTAATTTGTAGCAGCCTGCGACGTTGCTTTTCCTTGCGTCCTAATTACTCAGTTGCTCATCACGGGCTGCAGATGTCCCTAGCAAAGCTCACTGTTGTGACTCTTCTCCTGCCCGTTTTCCACCAATTCCATTTTCTCTGGCAGCCGGAGCTGTGCTGTTAGGATTCTTGTCCCAGTTTCCTTATCCTGCTCATGGTCCTGCCACCTGTTCCTACTGGCCACTGTGCTAGGCTCTGAGGGTGTGGATAAAGGTGCTGCCCTTGAGAGGCTTATAGCCAAATAGGGAAGAGAAATGAAAGCAGTTGACTTGTAGCATTGGATCCCAGGGAATATTAGAGCCATTTTTTGCCAACCCTGTCCCCTGCTCCACCCCCATAAAACACTAAAACACATGCACCTTCATAGGTAAATAACCTAATACTTTTCCATAACTAATAATTTGATAGATAATGCCATCAAAAAAACTTTGCAAGGAAATGATAAATCCACCCTGTACTCGCCCATCTCTCTAATCCCCTCTTCCATGAATGGAATAATTCCAGTAATTGTCACTGAATCTTCATTTGATCATAACCACAGAGCTGGTTGCTCTCTGGTGGGAAGGAACTATTTAAATATTCTGACAATATTCCCATCATAAGTTTATGGTGGCTTTACTTTCCTCATGAAGCTATATTTCCATTTAAGTCTATTTCTTTCAATATTCTGAACATTTTAGTCATATAATGAATGTTTAGGATATCCTGTTAGATAAAGGACCCTGCATGCTATAATCAGAATGCTAATTTCTTAAAAATATCATTTAAAAACATTTTGCACATATGCACGTACAAATGAGAATTGAAGGGTGTGCACACAAGCAAATGTGGTTCCAGATGGACACATTTACTCAATTTAGTATAAAGGTATTTTCATATTTCTGAAAACAATGGGTGGTCTAGAACACATTTGTGCAATACGGATTAGAAGCCCCCAGTCATATGGTAAGTTGACACCTTTCTTCAGTGTTGGGCTGGGCTAAACTATTCTAACAAATGGCGGTACTCTTCTATCCTGTACTTTTTCCTTCAAGATAAAAGAAACACTTCCACTGAAGTTATGGGAAAAAATGGCCAAGTCTTTAAAGTTTTTGTAGTACTTAATTACCTAATTACCTACAAGACATGGAGAAGTTAGCAGGTAAGTCAAAAGTAGCAAACTATAAATATTATCTCAATTGTAAGACAAAGGTCGAAGGCCTATGGAAAATCATTTGATTCAATTAATTAAAAACAACTGCTCACAAATTCAGAAGGTGGAGTACATGCACAATGTGTGTTTATCCAAAAAGTAGCTAAATGTGACAAAGATATATTTATTTTCATTCTGTCTACCTTCTTGGAAATGATTCCCTGATTTTATGAACATTTGTCTAAAGCTTGGGAACATATTGAGAACGTTTACAAAAAATGACATACAGCTTCCACTTTTGTAAAAGACACACGTCTATAGATTAGGAAGACATAGATGTCAATGCGTGTATTTAATTAGCCTACTATAGTTTAATTGGGAGAATGATTTTCATTGCTTTTGTGTTTAGAGTACTTTTCTGTGTTTGTCTAAGTGAAGTAATATGCAATTGTCACATGCATGTGGGTTTGAGCATATCAATAATAGACTTGCTTTTTTATATATATCCACTTATTATTTGATTGTCTTTTAAAACCATATTTGTTTTTGTAATATGGCTAATGTAATTACCAAAATTAATTACAAATAAAAACAATAGTGTACACTTTCCTATTTTCTACTTTCAGTCTTTGATCTATATTTAATTTTTCTTCCCCTTTCCTTATTTGTATTCATTTTGATGCCTATCAATTTGTTTCTCTATTACTGTTATTTTTGCAATTTTCTGGTTCCTTTAGAGCTTGCACTACTCTCTTTGATCTGCTTCCCTTCAAGCTTTATTTTTGGTGCTATTTTTCATGTTCTATAAAAAAACATTTTTGCCCCTCTTCACTTTATTCTTTTGATTTAACTCCTTCTTAGAACAAGAACAGACTCCAGCTTCGAGCGAACAGGTAAATGTTTTTAAACGAGTAAGTCCTAAGAATCCTTGGCTTTGCGCTGATGAATAGAAATGGTTGAGAGCCTACTTCAAAGACCCTCAAGAACAAAGAACCTTTTCTGAGGCCACTAACAAATCCACCAATTCCTCCGGACTCATCTCTGCTGAAAGATATGAGCTAATGACAGGACAGAACAGTCTTGTAGGAGTAGCCAAGTAGGCTTGGGAACAAACATATCCTTGACATAATAAGGGGAAAACACACTGTTTATCTCTTTAATAACCATCTTGAGGAAAATTAATGTTACTTTGTCCTTTGTGCAGAACAGTAATTGGATTGTGTGTTTCATTTATATCTGGACAAAGGCCAGGATATTGAAATACTTCTCAATATTAGATTTTCTTGTTTAAAAATTAGATTTTATTGGCATTCTCTTTCCGAGATTTCTTCATTAAAAGCTTCATTAAACATAAATCTTCTTTTACACAGCAGAAAACAAAATTATTTTAAGGAGGTCATTTTAAAAGTCTTTTGAAAGGGTGGTTCTAAGCTTTTTACGGGTGCCTTGTCTCTTCCCAGGGATCTGGCATTCCAGGGATAAAATAATAATTGGCTTTGCCTATATGTGTCTATTATTAGTGACATTGATGGTTGAAACTATATAAAAAGTAACCACGTTCTAGAGTCTAAGGCTATTACAAATATGTTTTAAAAACTCTGGGCTAGGAAGTAGGCTCGCATAGGCTTGATTCAATGACACCCAAACTTTGGGGCTTCTTCTACCTGGGGAGCGACGAAGTCATCCGTCAGGGAGAGGGAGTTTGCATAGACACTGTGCTAAATAGTGCAACCAGGCGTTAAGTACATGTATGTACTTAACTTTGATTACGGCTTCTGAGAAGGAATGAACACACTCATCACAAGGGCAACAGGGAAAGTGACATGGACATAGCTTTGCCACCTTAAAACTTGTTTTCCACTCCTCACTCCCTGCAAAAAATTGGACAGGCTCCCTTCTCAGCACTGTGCAACACAATTTTCTGGGCAGAGTTTGTGCAAGCCCGGTTTTACCCTTGGTCTCTAGACGCTCTGTGTTTCTGGCTCACACCTTTGAGAGGGAAGGGAGATAATTAAATGGTTTGTTTTGAAAAGCCTTCCCCACTGGGCTGCAAACTTCATGTGTAACAAAAATAAACAAATGCAGTGTGAGATGTCAATAAGGGGCGAGCATAATAAGCAGTGGGACTGCCTAGAAGAACTTAAACCAAGATATATGTGTCCATGTCGAAAGCCTGTAAAGTGAGAAAATTTATTCCGTGATGATTGAAAACTGAGTGTGAAACATTTATCATTTCTCCCAAAAGGAGAAAATAGCAATGAAAAAACCTGGCTGTCACATATGAGCTTCTAATATTTTGTTAGTTTCTACCTATAATCTTTTTTAAGAAAACTGTAGATGACGTGAAACCCTTCTGTGCTCTGGACAAGAGTTGGATGGGTGGGAGGTGACGACTCTCAAGGCTGAGAAGCATGGAGTACCTGGGAGCCAGCGCTGGGTGTTGAGGAGGAGCACGGAGGAGCCAGATTCTGAGGCTCCGGAACCCGGGTAGGTTGGAAGTGCCACATTTGGAGAGAAGGTGGAATGCCAGACCTGGACTCCAGGCCAGGCGTCAGCAAGAGTTGAGGTAAGAGGCGAAATGGAACAAGTGGCCCTCAGGAAGAGGTGCCTGGAGAGAGCCTCCAAGGCCACTTAGTGTAGGTTGGCAGCTCTTACAGGTCTCTGCGGCTGAGCCCCACAGGGCCAAAGCCAGACTGGAAGGTGTGAAGCTGGTCCACGCCCTCCCTCCCCTGACCCTGACGCTCCAAGTGAAGCTTCTCTTGGGCTTTCTTGCTGGAAATCTTTTGCTTTCAGGCTGATTCAAGGTCAGGAGTGAGTCCTCACAAGCACTCCCTCAAACCGTCTTTTCCCCAGGCTGGTGCTTCTTCAGGGCTCCTGGAGCCGGCTGCTGGTGCGGTGCAGAGAGGGTGGCAGGGGTCTCACAGGGCACGTGGCAGTTTAGGTCGGGGCGACCTCCCAGTGGAAGGATGGGACGGATTGGATGGTTATGAACCTCGGGCAGTTCCCTGGCTACTCCTTCCACACCTCTCTCCTCACATGGCTGGCCCAGGGAAGTCTAAGGAAGTCAATGACAGCTGATAAGAAAGAAGAAAATGGCATAGTCCTGGCACAAGGAGAATATAAGAAAAAAATGCAAAAAGGAGTAGCCAAACTGACCAAAAGATGACTAATATTCAGCAAAGAAGTATCCTATGGAGCAGAAAAATACTAAGGAACTAGAAAGAGGTTAAGGAAGCATGCCTGCTCTGAAGGGAGCCCACGAGGCAGAAATGCAAGGGCCGAGGGAAGAGATGGCAAGACGATGGGGACATCTCGGAGGGCGGAGAGGGGTCAGATACCCGAGTGGACTGCACTTACTCCTACTGGTTCCACTCCAATAAAGTGGACGGGGAAAGGGCAGGGTACAGAAGGCCTAAGTGGCGTGATTAATAAGGTGGGGATGAGTGATATGTATTAAACTCCATGCCCTGAAAATTGAGAGTCCGTTTCCCTACCCTGCAAACATTGTGGTTCTTGGCACTCTAGCGCATCAGTGTCTGCTCCGTTGGTCGTCCCATCCAGCCTCACGGCTCTGAGCACAGTTTCTGTGCTGACACCACCGGTGAACTTCTCCCCTGAGCTCTTGCCTCTTCCGTTCCTCTGCCCACTCCCCATCTCCACGTGCATCGCAGACGTCACAAGCTAAACCCGTCAACAACCAAACTCCTGATGCCCCACACCTGCCAAGCAGCTCCTCTCACAGTTGCTGCCCTAGTAGTGAGTGGGAATCCTGTTCTAGCTTGGGTCGCTCCTCACGTCCAATCCATCAGCAAGTCATGTCGGCTCAACCTTCCAAAACACCCACAGTCCAGCCGCCTCTCACCACCGCCACGGCTGCCCCTCATCCAAGCCACCAGCACTGCTTCCTCCTCACTGGGCTCTCTGTCCCAGCCCCCCCAGCAATCTATTCTCCCACGGAGGCCAGAGTGATCCCATGTCACTCTTCTGCGCAAACCTGCAAGTGGCTTCCCCTCTGGGAATAAAATGCAAAGTTTTACAATGACCTGCCACTGTCCCTGTTGCCTCCCTCCTACTGCACTCCCTCTCGGCTCCTCTGTTCCAACCATCAGCCTCCTTGATGATGCCGGGAAGAGTGACTCCTGCCTCAGGGCCTTGGCACGTGCCCTTCCCAGTTGTCCCATGGCACACCCCCACGTTTCTTTCAGAGCTTTCCTCAAATGTGGAAACTGTTCTTTAAAGAAGACAATATTAGGACATGCTGACGTTCAAGAGCCATGGATGATGAAGGATTGAAGCCAAGACTGACTTGGCAGACATAAAACAACAATGACTGTCTGCATTAGTGCTTTATGCTCTACCAAGCTCTTCACTATATTCTCTCTAATTATGTATTTAAATTATGAGAACAACACTGTGAGTAGGTATTATAATCCGTATTTTACAATGGAGCTGAAAAGCTTAAATAAGCTGCCTTATCCAAGGTCACGCAGACAATAACTCCTAGAAACAGGAAGTACAGGCTTCACCCCAATCTGTGGCCCCCAGAGCAAGTGCTCTTGCTTCTCTACATGGAAGTTTATTATGTAATGATAACAGTATCAATACAGTAATAATTGAAATGATGATGATAATAATAACGGTGAGGATAGCAGCTAACAATTCCTAAGTGCTCCATACAAAGCACTGTTTTAGGTCTCTTACACATATTCATTCGTTTAATTTTTGCAGACTCCTGAGAGGGAAGCATTATTACTATTTGCAGATTGCCGAGGAGGAGACTGAGTCAGTACCAAAATAGATAACCTGTTCAAAGTCAACCAGTAGTAAAGGGAGATCTGGGATTTGTAGCCGGATCCTGGGTCCTTAACCACTGCCCTGAATCCCCGCTTGGTCTTATAACATTTTCTCTCTGCTTTTGCTAGATGTGCTAGATACAGTGTACAGTTGGACATAAGTGAATTCTCCAGCTGAGTAATTACAGATCAACTGTATGCAACAAAGATTTCCTGAAGGCATATGTAGCTGAAGAAATACCATCTTTAAATTGAGGTTAAATGTGAAAAATGTCAACATAATAACTGTCAGAGGTTGTAAACCAGTTAAGCAGGGGTTTGTGTTTCCTGAAATATACCATTACCACCTTTTCTAAGGTAGGTGTTTTGCATCTAAACAAGATGTGCAGTACCTTAGACTAAGCTTTTCATCTAAGCAGCAGCTTGCATTTCTCCAGGGAGGCCCCCGGCAGGCAGAGGAAAGAGAGCTTGCCTTACCTGGGGTGGTTGTAGGCGATCCGCTTGAACTCGTTGTTCCAGTGAGGTCTCCCATAGAAGGTTTTCTGCTTTAAGCCTGTGATCACATCAGTGTTTTCATCCCAGTGTAAAGCTATGTGAATGGCCTAAAGTACAAAGTGTGGGATCACATGACATTTAGGAAAGAAAAATGGAAGCCTCTGTAATTAAAGGATGAAGTCATTATGCTCATTTGTAGATTTAATACAATTTTCTTTACAAGGCTAGAAATGCTTATCATTATTATCAGATATCACCAATTTTGCACGTTAGGGCAAGCATCATATCTCATTTCTCTTTGTATGGGGCCTTATGAGAACAAAGTGCCTCCTTATACTTACTTAGTAGGTGTGCAATAACGTTAACCTAGAAAGAATCTTTTTCTTTAAAAGGACAAGAGTAATAAAGTAAACGTGGCTAAGAAAAAGCAAGCACTAAATGACTTCTTTTTTTTTCCTGCCAAACTTCTCAAAAATTAGTCCGTACTTGCTGTCTGCCTTCCCTTCATATTCTATCCTGGGGATTGGAGAAGGGCATTGCCAGGTTAAAGTGCAATGAAATGTCCAGGGAGAAAGAGCATCTTACGTACAATCAGGTCTGCCTCGTGGGTTGAAATGGCTCAATGTCTGCTGTCTGCTTTCATGTGCTAGGAGGATGTTGAGTCTGGCAGGCAGGACGTGGTGGCCAGAGCCTAGCAAGGGGCATGGCTGGAGCTCTGTGCCCAACCATCTGCCTTCAAATTAAGCAAAGCCACCCAGGCAGCCTGGCGCTAGTGGTCAATAAACAAGAGACCAGGGCATATCAATCCCTCGTGATCAGTTTTTAAGTTGCTGTCATTTGTTTTAGCCCCTACTGCGTTCTGGTAACTACCTTGCTTCTTACCTCTGGAGAGCTGTGGCCCTTAGACCCATCAACAGCTCTTGAGCTCACATGTTTTACCTGTTGGTGCTCAATTTGCTCTCACCCTTTGACTCTCCTGGATCCTGGCCAGCTCGGGTGGCAACCCTGCTGGGCACAGCTCATGTCCCAGGTTCCCCGCTGCCTTCTCTGGCTGACCGTCTCACCTGTCTAAGAAAGCAGCCGAGGCTAGGGAGGTTCAGCTGCAAATAATGGAAGTGCCTAAACAAGCCAGGAGATACTGGCAGACAGCATCTCAGGCCAAACCCAGGGTGTATCCTTGGCTGCTCTGGGGCTAGAGGGAAACGACGGGGGTAGGGCAGGACCAGTGCGTGGGATCAGCCTCGGAAGAGCTGAAAGTACTTGCTAAGAAGTTTGGGCCTGATTTCACACAAAAAAGGACCTTCCCTACTTACGTCTGTGGCACAGCCAATCAGTGATGTTCAAACATTTGGAGTTATATTTGTTCCATATTTTTCAGCCCAATGTTCAATTAATCTCCAAACTCTGTTGATTTGCCCTTCATAATACCTCTTCCATCTGTCCCATCTGTTCTTGTCATTTTGCCACTTTGAGGTTGTTGAATTCAGCTTAACAACTGGCTATTTCTAAAACAGCCTCTTGATTCTTTACTGACAGAATGCACCAATTATTTTTTCCTTAAATGTTGAGATAAGTGATTTCCTGTCTGAAATTTGGGAGTCTAAATAATTTCCGATGTGTCATGGCAAGAATTTAAGAAGACATCTATTTTAATTTACTTGTATTTAGGGAAAAAAGTGTATCTTTTATAGCACACTGTTATAGTGGCAGAGATGGGAGGGGGCAGGGTTGTGTTGTCACAGAATCAAGTTCAGTTCTCAGTTATGAGAACCTCAGTCTCAACCCCAAATGACAGAGAATGTCTAGGCGGGCACTTGTGGTCAGTTGGCTCTAGAAGCAGAAGAGCAAGCGTGGTTCTAGGAAGCAAAAGACAAAAGCTGTGTCTGTCCTTCACCAAATGGATCATCAGTTAAAAATCCCACTTGAATAAAGAAAATGTTTGTTTGGAAAACATAATTAACACTATAGAATTCATTAAGATGTTTCCAGCCTAGTTTCCAAGGAATCTACATTTCAAATTATCCCAAAGGATTAAATATTTAAGGAGGACTGCAACTAAGACCATAAACATTCATTAAGCTACTGGATTTCTAGCAAAGTCTTATTCATTTTCGGAAGCACAGACTCAAATGACAGGGATGTTCTATAGGGCCAGTGAATGTGTGTGTGTGTGCAGGTGTGTGTGTGAGTGACACACACATGTAAATTTAGTGATTAATGAAAATCTTCTGGGCTCAAAGACACTTTTCTTGAAAGTATACATCAATAATAGGAGCCACAAAAGTGCCGATTAGAATATACATTGCATAACCTAGTAATCATTTCATTGTTAATTCTCAGATTTGAGGAGTTAAAATGGATTAAAATGTAATAGTTATTTGATATTATCAACATGGAAATACTACCATTGCCAATATTTTGACATACATTATTTTTGGTAAACTCCATCTTAATATTTCATTAATACAATATACTGTAGAACAGCTGCCAAAACAGAAGATCATCTTGGTCTTAGGTAAATAAACATAGGTGTACACAATTTCTAAATACGCCTTAAGAAAAAGAAATGAATAGACAAATCATGTATGCATAATAATTATTTTCTGTAGATGCTCACATACTTTAAACCACAAAATGTCAAATGTAAACACCTTGGAATCTTTTCTGTTTAACTCCAAACAGCTCAAAAGATAGAATTGAACCAATTAGGAAGTCAACAAGACAATACAGCCAATCAGTGATATTCACTTAATGTCACGCTTAAGAGGACAAATGCAAATTTACTTGGCATTTCCAACCTCTGGATTGTCTTCCATTGCCCAAGCTTTCCTCTCCCTCAGCAAGTTAACTGTAGGTCCCTTTATTGTTACAATCTGAACAGTGCTTTCTAATCTGGTTTTATTTCATTCTCCTTTCCTTTTTAAAAACATAAAAAGTTCTTTCATGCTATCAGATAAATATAAAGCTCTTTATTGAAATTGTTCCTCTTCCGTTTGCTCTATATTAGACGAGTCAGGTAATATTGCTTGACTCTTATCAATACCTGATTTTCATCCCAGCCAGTGAGAAATATGTGATAACTCAGAAAGTGAGTTTTCCCTTGCTCGCTCATCCGTGTTTCCAGCGACAGTAAGAGATCGGCAAACCACTCAAAGGCCCTCGCGTCCCGGCAAATCCAGTAGAAATACACCTGTCAAGGGAAAAGGCGGGAGAGCTGATCTGTCCCTCTTTTCATAATGTGCTGATAATCGCAGACTACTTTATCTCCATTAAATTATTTGAGCCCAAATGGGCAGTTCTGCAAAATAACATGCTTTTTTTTTTTTTCTGCCAGTGAACAAACAGTCACACTGTGATTTCTTTTGAAAAAATTCACATTGTGTTTGAAAAAGCCCGGAGTGAATTGAGAGAGTCAGGAGCCTGTGGGCCGTGCCAGTTTCTCTGGATGAGGATCAACTCACCACATTTCTGGCTGTGCTGCTTCTGAACAAGATTAATAATCATAACTAGCTGCGCCTTTCACTGTTCCCCAAGGGGGATAAACTGCTAGACCAGCCTCCTTCATCTTTACTTATGACCTAAGCTCGGGATTTGAACTCTTCTCTCCAGAGACCCTGAAGGCTTGGGCACTAATCCACTTCACCAGTCACGGCCTCTGGAGAGTAGAGATTATGGTAATTTCAGAATCAAACTGCACAAGCCAGAAATTTCCTCTCAGCGAGACATATCAATGTCCAAGAAAGCTGGTGGGTGGTGCCTGTGCTGGGTGTCAACTGCTCTAATGAAATTATGTTTGGGAAGAATTTTTTTTTTTAAACTCTCTGTGCTGAGCAAATGGCATGTGCAAGAAATAGTTTGGGTTTGCTAAAATAAAGGCTTCAATTGTGCTTTGAGTTTCGAATGATTGTATGTAGAAGAAACCACAGGAGCTAAATCTATTAATTCTACCGCTTTTTCTCACACTCCTACCCTTGGCTGCCCACATCTCTCCCCTGTACCTTCTCCCTACAGAGATGTCTCTGTGGCTTAATATCTGTGAGGGGCTGGTCTAGATTCCAGGTGCAGCTGGTCTATCGCCACCTGGAAGTGTCTCCTCCAGTGGTCAGCGTTCTCTTCCCCGCCTCCCTGCCAGCCAGCTCACAAGCTCTCACTCATGCAGTCAGTGATATGGATGGGATTTAATTAATAGATCAAATTTATGAGAAAAAAAATCACAGAATATATTTCAAGGCTAAACATTTTGTCTGTTCTCTTTAGGTTTATGCAAGAATTTATAATATTAACAGTCTGGAAAAGCAAAAAAGCTGGAGAGAATAAACCTTTCCTTCTGAAGAATTAGAGCCTACATATTTGTTGGGCAGCTCCTGTTCAGAAGGGCACTTAAGATATTAATTCCAGGACACATAATCCTTCAGTCCCTAAGCGTGATGACCTTCTCTTCCCTTCCTGACTCTCGACCCGTCCTGGAGCTCACCCTGCTGGCAGCGGGCCTGTGATGCAGAATCAAGCCCGTGGTTCCCTCTGGTGAATATCCCATGGGATATTGAGTAGGTGGGCGTGTGCACCCATGTATGTGTGGGTGCACCCACAGATTCAGCAACTCTGTATTGAATGCTTACTTTATGTCAAGACTTCTCTAGGCTCTGGAACTATAAAAGTGAACAAAGAGAGGCAAAAAATTCCCTGTGCTGGTAGAGTTTGCATCTTAGAGGGGGAGGAAAGATGACAACGAGGTAGGATAGAGAATATGCCAGAGGGTGGTAAGCGCTATGCAGAAACACAAGGCAGGCTGGGAAGGGTTGCAGAGTTAAGCTGAAAGGTCAAGGGCGGCCTCAGTGAGACGGGGACGTTGGAGCAAAGGCCTGAAGAAGGCGAGCGAGTCACGTGGTTAGGGGAAGAGCTCTACAGACGCGGGAGGATGTGCAGAGGCCCTGAGTGGGGCCTCTCAAGAGGAGCAGGAGGCCATGTGGCTGAGCCCAGTGAGGGAGGGAGAGCAGCGGGAGACGAGGCGGGTGCAAGGCTGGGGAGGCCTGGATGCCGTTGGGCTGGAGGCTGTCAAGCAGATGAGGTCCATGATCTGAGGCATTTGGAAGGGTCCTTCTGGCTGCTGTGTTGAGAATAGGCTGGGGGATGTGGTGGGCCAGGGAGGAAGAAAGGAAGCCAGTTAGGAGGTGGATTTTATATTCTACATTGGTGACGAATACCACTCACTATCTTCTTTCTTTTCACTTTGTGTAATGCCTAATCTAATTTTTTCTTTGTAAATCTTTGCTCTCACTTTGACTTGCTTTGCTCCTAGTGGAAATGGAAGATTTACTGACTGAATTGAATGCCGCACTAACCAAGGCACCTCCCCATCCCTCCTGCCCTTGGTATGTTGATCTATCTCAGAGCATTAAGGGTGGTGTAGAGTAAACATCATTGACTTATTTTCTCTATTTCTCACTCTTTAAGGAACATGCTTAAAATACATTCATATGTGGATAATAAACCAAAACATCTGCTTTTTTAAAAAAAGATGTTCAATTTCAAATCCAGTCCCAATCATCCTTACTTGAAAACTACCTACATCGTAGCTTCCTCCACCCATCAACCTTGATCTTTTCAGAGAGAAACCCTCCCTGTCCTTACTTTCTTGTGGCCTAGCTGTGTGTCAGCGTTCTTAGGGTTTGTCAAACCTTTTATACTTTTTGCTTCCTTGTAATGGCTTTGTGTGTTTTTTCCTCCATAATTGACTTACAGGTGACACCAGGCAGCTTTGGTGCAAGAAGCTACGGAGGAAAAATGGACAGGCTCAATAGCAGTGCTTCAGGAAGAAAAAGAAAAAAAGAGGCTTTGAACAGAAGAAAAAGGTATTTACTTTGACTCCCTTTCATCTTTCTAATGGTGGGGGACACTCACTGTGAAGGGACATAAGTGTTCCACCTCTGCATTTCGTCCAGCAGAAAGGACCTGGTCAATGGCAGAACAAGTATCCCAAACAATAGGTTATAACTCTGTGATCTGTGAGTTTTAACACCCACCTCACCTTAGTCTCCAAAAATAAAGCAACCCTAAAATCAGCTACCTATATAAAGCATGGCTTTCAGAATTCTATAGCTGACATCACAGGCCAAAAATACTTAAGGTCACTGTAAAAGATTTTATTAAACAGAAAGTCATCCTCAGTAAAATAACAAAAGTTCTGAACCTTCATAGTAATCAAGTTATTGTTATTATTATTTTGCAGGACTCATCCCACATATTCCTGTAGCCATAGTGGATGGGAAGATTACTTAGGAGACCATGCTGTGACTGTGCCATGGGGTTGGGGGTTTTTGTGTGCTGTGCCTGGCACAGGCCTTCGTCGTCACATTGTGACAGGCACTGATGATCAGACCAGACTCCACTCAGACATGTCCATTCGCTGGGGGCCTGGTTCTGAGCAACACTCAATGCCGGGCTCTCTGTGTGCCCCACCTCACTGCCATGTTCCCTGAAGCCTGGGCTTCTCTTTAAGAATTCTTCAGCTGTGTGTGTAGACTAGGTCAAAGTGATCTGGGGCCAGTAGGAAATGGACCTGTGCTTTTATTTGAGACAGGGTCTCGCACAGTTGCCTGGGCTAGAGTGCAGTAGCATCATCATAGCTCACTGCAACCTCAAACTCCAGGGCTCAAGCAATCCTTTTGCCTCAGCCTCCCGAGTAGGTGGGACTACAGGTGTGCGCCACTATGCCCAGCTAATTTTCCTATTTTTTATAGAGATGGGGTCTCATGCTTGCTCAGGTTGGTCTCGAACTCCTGGCCTCAAGCAATCCTCCCGTCTCAGCCTCCCAAAGTGCTAGGATTATAGGCATGAGCCACCAAGCCTGGCCAATATTTGATAAATAATTCCAGAAAATGAACTGAGAAGAGCTACCAATCTATTCTACTACCAGAGCTCATGGACTCTCCAACCAGAGTTTGATGCTTTCAGGCTATTGCATCTCAGAAACTGAAGCCATATCTTGAATAGACATCCACAAACACAGGTGGAGGACACTTCCATAAACACAACCTGTATTTCTTTAGATCCAAAATCAATTGCCAGAAGATGAAATGGGAGAAAAAATATTTATCTATGCATTTATTTATGGCCCAGACCCCTCCAAAGAAGGCAGGTGTACACAAGGTGCAGGTTTTAAGGTGTAGCGTAGTGTAGCACAGTAATCAAACACTGAGCCTGTGAGTCCCATGCCCTGCTGGCTCCATCACCCAGGAGCTGTGTAGCTGGGCACAGGCTGTTTAACTCAAGCCCATATTACCACGTATGTAAAGTGGCAATAGACACAGAACGGCAACTCATGAGCTTACTGTGGGGATGAAAGGATACGGTTTATTGAAGCGTTTAGCACGACGTCTGACAGACACATTAAGTGCTCAGAAGACGTTAGTTGCTATTGTCACTATCCTCATTGTCATTTGGAGGAGCTTACAGAATGAATACGATATATTATATTATGGAGCAAAGGAGGATGTTTGCCTGGTGTGGTGTGTGTTTCCACTGGTCACTCCTGAATGATAGAGACAGCAGTCATCGAGAGAAGGTGAAGGCAAACTTTAACTCTAGCACCGGTCTCAGAATAAGAACCTCAGCATCGATCATAAAGACATGGTCTATTAAAAGGAACCCCTTCACTAGGGAACGTGTGCCCCAGGCTCCATGCGTGCTAAACCCATGTGGAGGCATTTTATGGGGAGCCGGCAGGGGTCCCTTGACCAATGCTTCCTCCCAAAGGAAGACCAGTGGGTTGCAGTGCCACCTGCCCCCTCCTGGGCAGCACACCTCTGTCCCCAACACTGTATGAAAGAAAAAACAGCACAGACAGAAGCTCCAAACCAGAAGGGTGACAAAAGTTCTGCAAAGAGGAAATCGTGACTATTTTCCAAAATGGGACTTTGTGCCCTGCAGAGATGAAGACTGCGACTGATATTGAGAAAATATACTACATCCTCAATAAATGGTCACCATTATTGTCCCAGCTCTTATGTTGTTGCCAAGGTAATGCTGCGCGAATACAGTGGCACACACGAGGAACTACAAGAAGAAATATTTCTCCGTATTGATAAGCCCCCCTAACGTGTAAAACTTCTAGGTTTAAAGTGACAAAATTATAAAACTGTTTTTCCAGTTAAACATTATAAGACTAAGACCAGCCTTTCTCAATCATTTTCTGTTCTTAAGACTTTTTCTTAAAGCCTGTATCCTTAATCTTAATTATTTCCTGACCGTAATGCTGCTTTGCCCTGTGGCTGAGGACTGACTTTGTTTTGTGCCTCAGTATGTTCTAATTACAGATAATCCTTGTCGGACAATCGAAACATCCATTAGTAGTAGAATGATTCAGTAAATTGTGGGCTATCCGTATGTACTATGGAATACTCCAAAGACATGAAATAAGATGAAATAGATCATTAGGTATTGTCATTGAAGGTGCCCTGAGTTGTGTTACAAAGAAAACACATACAAAACAAATCGTACATCTCTCTCCCTCCCTCTCTCTCTCTCTGCACACACACACACACACACACCCCTCTGCTTACGTAGAATGAACACCCGTGCCTATGTATATAGGTATGTGTATGTAAATGTATGGGAAGGAATGGAATGACATGCACCCAACCGTGTAATGGTGACCTCCTTGGGGAGCAAGGTCAGGGAGGTGGTTAGTTTGGGGAGGGAGGTGAATGAAGGCAGATTTTTGAATGTTTGTAGATTTTATTTGACTCTTTTACAGGAAGACTGTAGTCATGCGAATGATGAGCCAAGACATCAGAAATATTAATAGTGGGCACCTCCCCACGGAGCAACGGCGAGGCCTGGTGGGGCACCGAAGCCCTTGGAGGCCTCCCCGGGAAAGAGGAGAAGCACGGGCCGCTATAGGAGATGCGCGGCCGGCCCCTCCTGAGGAGGCCAGTGGGTTCCAGCGCGGTCCGTGGTGAGCCCACAGGATCGATGCTGGAAGTAGCCAGAGCTCCAGGGTGAGGGAAAGTGAAAGTAAATAATTTCTCCACCAAACCAGATTAAATTAAATGCATTTTTCATTCATTAGCAAAGAGGGCAGGCCCCCCTTTGTTTTATTCATATATTTAAGCAGCGTATGGATTTTTGTCTTTCTTGGCCTCTTTTCCTTGTTCCCACCGGCCCGGGCTGTCTTTTTATTTGAATTATCTGTTTATTATATTAGGTTAAGAGCCTAAAGGCCATTTTGCATGGGACACACTATAAATACCTATTATCACGGTTATGTATTATTGAGCTGATGAAGGACGACAATCTATGAAGAAATCAGATTATCTCAGTTTTTCTATAATCTGTTTTATTGTAGTCTGAAGATTACATATGCAGTTAAGAAAATGAACCAAATCTTCCAGTTGGCGGCTCTCTCTGTGCTGTCTACGCGGCTGTGATATTAGGGAGAACTAAAATGTGTAAGCCAATCTATTTATGTCAGCAATCTCCCCCCTGCCTCCCCATTCACACGCACCTATTTCATTCATCATTTTGACAGTTTGCACAAGCAAACCGTCCTAATTTTTTTTCAGGAGCTCTTTTCACAAATTGAGTGTGATGTAGAATTAATCATAGCCGTTAGTCAGGAGGTGGAGGACGTTTATTGCTATAGGGCGTTTATACCCCTCAGCGGTCGGCTCCCTGGTATTGCAGCGCTAAGGATTCTCAGCCACCCTCATCCCTCCCTCATCCCACAGGGGCACAGTGTTCTCATCTGCCTCCGACGCAGTGAAGTTTGGCTCTTATTCCTGTGTTGAAACTAGTGCTCTAATGTATCACGACTTTTGTGTGTTGCCAGCACAGCAAGCCGTCATTCTACTTACTGTTATTTTGCTTTGCGTTCTCCTCCTGATGTCTCCTCCTGACCACTTCTCTCCCTTCTCCTCCCCATCACCTCCCATGTCTTTCAAATTAAAAGGTCTTGAAAATAAAGACGTTTTAAAATGTCAGCTTCGAATAGAAAGTGCTACTTATGATCCTAAGGAAAGCGTTTTATTGGTTTTGCTCCTTTATTTTATTTAGAAGTTTTCTAGAATAATGTGGCACACCGGAAGGGTAAAGAAGATGCAGCCTGTGATGCTAACAACTGAGAAAACTTTGGTGCAAATTTTTTACTGCAATTTGAGGTCTGCAAGTAAAAATGTGTGCCTTACGCCAACTGGCATCTTACACAGGGGGGAGAAAATCCCACCTAATTGCAGTTAACCAGTTAAGCTTAAAATTCCACCTCTCAACGCCTATGCTGTTGCCCATCCATCCTTCCTTGTTACAAAAGAGAACAATCTGAAAACTATAGCCCAGGCCTAAAATCGTGAAGATGCCGTTAGATAAATATGTGCTGCTTTGCTCGGTTGCACCTTAAAAATTACATAGACACTGACAGTTTAGTGGAAGTGGTATTTATATCTCAAAAGCATGTGGGCAGCACTGACAAATATTAGTTACATAAACCTAATGAAAGCGGTACTAAAACAAACACAAAGTTGCTTTAAAAGACAGAAGCTTCCTAAACTTGCTCTCATGCTGGCAGACTCCAAGGAATCGGATCTTAAGAGTAATTTTGAGCCCAAACTTTCAGTAGCATGAAAACCTCACTTCTTTCCTGAAAGAGCTTTGAAGCGGAAATCAGAAACGTCCGCTCCAGTCCTGATTCAGTGGCTAACCAGCTGGGTGACTTTGGACTAATCGCTTCCACTCAAAGGACATGTGTTGCCTTTCATGGTAATAGGCAAAGCCAGGAGAGTAGGGCCTTTCAGTTATCTTAGCGAGCTGTGCTTTGGCTGCCTTTCCCATATGCCATGATTCCAGCCTTTATTTTCAGCTGGGTCTTGTCCAAATATTCCCTCAAATTTGTGTAAGTGATGAAAGCATTGTCTTTTTATTTCCTACTCTATGGTTTCTGTTTTCCTGAATACAGACCAATGGCCCTGTTTTATGATTTTGTGGTGACTTGCTTAGGCGTCCCACTGAAACAGCCTTGACAGAACCCACAAGAAGGGCACAGGAACAACAACGGCATGGTGAGAAAGGAGAAGTGTTAAGATTTTGTGTGTTCTTATGAATGTCTCCTCTATATTTGTAGTAAAATAATTGGAATCTATTGTTTTAGTTATAAAATTACTGGATGGTCTTTCTCATTAAATAAAAAAATGAATTATCTTAGTAGCCTTACATTTTACAGAAAACTATACAGAAGCAAATGTTGATTCTTTCGGGCATGCAGACATTTATTCACTCATTGATTTATTCAATATTTATAGACTATATATACATTACTGTGAAAATATCCAGAGAAACCACGTTCCAGGAGCTCACAGTCTGCTAGGGAAATAAAGTATTTTGTGCATCTGAATACAGGAAAGAAAGAAAGATGACGTAACAGAAGGACAGCAAAGGAGTAATGGAGCTTGAGAGAAGGGAGAGGTCATTCCAAGCAGAGCGTGAGGACAGTGGTGGGCTTTGCGTGTGAGTATGAGAAGGGACTGAACAAATTTTGGCTGAGACAGTAAGTGACTGAAAGTGAGGCACATATCCACCATCAGCGCCATGTGAAGCAGGACGTGGCCTTTAGCGTAACGAAAACCAGGTAGCAGTAAGCTACCTCCCTTATTGGGTTTTATTTGGTAGATGGCAAGAGGGAAAGAAGAGCTTAGGACGGCTGAGAAATCATCACAAACCATAACAAAGCATTGCTGTGAGGTCCAAATAGCCAAAACAGTGGCTCTTTTGCTTTGTTGGACATATTATGGTGCAGAGGAAAGAAGATGGGCTTTGGCACCGGAAGGACCTAGATTCAAATTCTAGTTCTAATATTTTTTTTAGTTCTCTGTGCTTCAGGGTCCTCGTTGATAAGTTGAGGGTATTACTTATCTGAATAAGCTATTATGACAGTTCAATAAGATAATGCTATCATTACTATTAGTTTTGTGATCTAGTTTCAGTTTTCTCATCTGTAAAATGGGAATAAAAATGGCAAGTACCTTAAAAGGATGGAAAGAGATAGTGTATAGAAAATGCCCAGCTCTCCACCTGTTAGGTAGTCAATGCTTGATAAATCTAGGCTATTAGTAGTAGTAGTACTAGTAATCTATTTATATCTTTGGCAGATATAATTAACAGGTATGTCCTTTTATACACCTACACAGTGATATTTCCACATCATTTATTTGTCTTATTTGGAATTTAAACTCCCTGTTGAATATAGATTCTTATTTCTTCAATGTGTGGGTCAGGAAACCCTGCTCGGAGAAGTGACCTACGCATTGAACACGACCTATTGGTAAGGGCGGAATCAGGCAGATTCTCTGACCAGGAATCTGACGGCCTCCTATAGTATCGCACTGGGGCTGCAGGAGTGGGTGGGGTCACGTCTCCCGTGTGCTGCTTATGGCCCTTATGGAAAGAGCCATATGGACCTGAGTTTGGATTATCCCATGTATTTTCAGGAAAGTCACTTTAATCTCTCTAAGCTTCCGGTTCCTTATCTGGAAAACAGGACTTGTATTATTTACTTTATAAGTTTGTTGGGGGAGATTATAAAAATCAAAAGAGAAAACATATGTCAAGCACCTGTCACTTGGAAACTCATGAAATAGCCAATTTTACTCTTGTTTATTCATTGGGAAAGCCCCAACTTTAGAGATCTTCTAGTCTGGCATTGTCTGCGGTGCTTCACAGAACACTGCTCCTTAATAGGTGTTAGGTGAGGAAAGCTTCTGTGGCTGAATAAGCTTGGGAAGGAACAAAACTGGATGAGGCTCTTTTCTGCAGGACTTATTTAATAGGCTAGCGGATGATATGAGTCTTCTAGAGTGGGGTGTGGTAGGAGCATTCCTAAAGTTCCTTGGACCACAGAATTCTCTTTAGTGGATCATGTTGGGTGACAAGTGTCCCATTCAACATGCACTGGGACATGCTGATGAGTTGAGCATCTCTGTTTGATAGATGAGGAAACAGTAGCCAAAGGGTCAACCAGGGAAGTGGTGGGACCAGGTCTGGCACCACGCTTGCCTGGTGTCCTGGCTCCTCCTGTGTTCACACTGCTTGGGGTTAGCAGGGCTCCTGGTCTACTTGCTATGGTGCCTGCTGCTGGTCCTAAGAGGGCCAAAGGAGTGGGTGGAGTCCCGAGGTAGGAGATAGGGAGGAAGAAACCCTGGAGGCATCTAGCTGGAGAGCAAACAAGAAATGACAAAAGGGAAATCGGCCATTGGATGGCAACACCAAATAAGCAGGCCAACATCCCAGTCGTGGCTTCTTGTTGAGACGCTGAGTCCACAGGAAAGGAAGACATGGAATTACACACTTGCGACCGTGGTATTACGCTAAAGAGACTAAGGAGAAGGCTGCCTGTTAATAGCACTAACTGCAACCCAGTCACATAGCCATTCGCAGCCTGTCCATATTTTATTGAGATGAGCAATTACGTGTCCTGTAATGGCAATGAAGCAATGAAATTTATGTCTTGTCATCTTTAACAAGATTAGACATAACCCTACTCATAAATGTAACACCGAGTGGAGATTTTTAAGAACATACGTATAGTTAAGGATCCTTGAGTTTATCCCTCATAGTTAATTAAAATCCTCCCCGAGAATCGGCAGATGATAGATATAAGGACATTGAACCTTTTAATCCACGGAAGGGTGAACTAATGATTTTTCCGTACCTTGCTCAGCTTTAGCTGGGTCTGTGAATCACAACATTGGTACCATATAGATTTCAGAAGGGCGGCGAAGGGAGTGACTCCAATTCCTGCAGCGATGCACACGTTCACGGGATAGCAAAACACATCTGTCAGAGCGGCTCCGAAGGGCCCGTCCACCGCCAGCCTGCAATCACACAGTGCAGCCCGTTTGACCTTCAGAACACCTTGCTCTTGTACACAAAACGTCATCAGCCGGTGCTTTATATAGGACATGTTTGCAAACGTGTTCAGAGAGGTGGACTCTGTGCTTGCGAATGCCCGAATTGGAAAGCGTGGGTCTAGCATGAGGATTTGGGGCCTGCTTCTTGGGGAGGCAGCCAGGTAGTCCTGGCCCGGGCGCCATTCAAGGAAGGACAAAGCCTGGCATATCTAGATATGGGTCAGGCCTCTTCCACGTGGCCTGCTCTTCTTACAGTTCTTAGAAGATCGTTTTGGCTCTAAGTGTCATAAAAGCACAGTGGAAGAGGTCTTCCCGTCAGTCCCCGGCCCCTAGCTGCCATCAGAGGGAAGAAAGCAGAAGAATCAAGGTGGTTTAAGAGGCTTGTCATAATGCAATTCTCCCTTGTTTCATTTGTTTGGTCACGCATCTTAATATGTTTATATAATTTTAGTCTAATGGAAGCCATTCATTTGGAATAAATATAATTTTGAAATAATTTGTCAGTTATGTGGAACTTCTAAAACCCATTATTTTAGATTACGCTAACTCTAAATCTGTGGTAATTAGGCCTAGGGCAGCACTGATGTTTTGTCTTTGCTTATCAAATTTTTCTTCATAAGGATAAAGCATATTTCATTGACTAAATAAGATAATCCTCCATGGACTGGCCTCTGGATTCTTCTCCATTTCTCCTCACCAGTTCCCCACACTGGCTTTTCTTCCATTTCCTAAAATACGCAGTGCCGGCTTCTGCCACAGGGCCTTTGCACGTGATGATTATCTTGATTGGAAAACTCTGCCTTAATTTCTCCTCTCTCTCCTTACTTGGTTAATAGTTACCCTTCTCCTTGATCTTATCCCGATCATCTTTTCCCAGGGATGATTGGGACTGAGCCCCTTGGACTAGGTTAATTCCCCTTTTATGTAACCTATGGCGCCATGTTCTCCTCCTCTGTCATCCTCAGCACAGGTATAATTTTACAATTTTTTGTGTGTGCATGATTTGATTTGTGTCTGTCTTGAGCTATAAGGTCTACAGAAGTAGGAGGCAGATCTGTCTTTGCTCACTGCTTTATCTCACTGCCCTCCAACACGGAGTTGTTCAGTAACAATGGGTTGAATAAATTGTAAAGGGAATGTTTAAAATATTTCAGTCAGCAGAATGTATTAAATAACCTCAACTAGTCCAAAAGCACCCATTTACATATGAATGAAGATATGCTAATTAAAAAGTGTCTAAGTTATGCATAACCATTCCCTAAGGGGTGTTTGTTGAAGACATTCAAGGTTGGCCCATTTGGGCTTTACTATGTGTTCATGAAAGTTCAATTAGGTTTATTTTAAAATATTCTATATGCCAGACTTCCCAATAATTCAAATTAACTCTCTTCGAGTTAATCTTAATTAATAAGGTTTTTATTACATATTGATATATGGAAATGGAAGAATAAAAATAAAAGGTCATTTACCAGGAAGGGTTAGTATCTCAGCCCACCGTAGGTTATTTTTATAAATAATTAAAGGGCACTGAGAGAGAGAAAAAAACCTGTCCATGGATTAAAATTTCTTATTGTTCATTGTTTCTGCAATTAGTCATATTTGAGATTTACTTGACAATGATTTAAAAGAATATCAATTAAATCTAAAGAAGAATTGTGTCATGTAATCCACAGAAATATATGTAATAAACACATTTCTACATATTTAGAACGGAAAATCTAAACTGAAAGCTCCAGATGAAAATATTTAGTCCAATTTTCCTACTAATACGGTAATCCTGTATTCCTCCCACATCCCTGAGAGCCCGTCGTATTCTGAGGTTACACTGCAGGGCACCTTGTCCCATTTAGGGACAGTTCTAAGTATTAGACAATTTTTTTTCTCATGTCTTACAGACATCTGTCTTCTGACAACGCCCACCTTTTGCCTTCCTGAGAAGCAAATTCCAGGTCTTTTTCCTTTTCTGCATCTCAGGCCTTTGAATAGTTGGTCGTAGCTATCATGACACTCCAATTGCTCCTTTTCTGGACCCAAAATCTCTACATTCTTCAAGACCTCTCGCAATCTGAATCAGTTTCCTTTGCACAAATTCTTGTTTATAAGTTTACTTAGCTACCCCTGCCTTGATTTATTATAGATATGGAGTTTCTAATTACGCAGCTTAGAAAATGTCTCGTCTTCCTAGCGTCCTGGACTCCCGGACGGGCTGGCTCCTGGTTGGGTGTGGTCAGCGCTTCCCCCACTGGCGACCCTGTGGTCTCTCTGCACTGACAGCTGCTTATCCTCTCACCATCACTTCCACGGTCATCTCCGTGGCAGGCCACCGTTCTTACTTCGCTAATACTAATAGTAACTAACGTTTTTTTGAGCACTTACCATATGCTGAGCATTATGCTAAGGGCTTTATATGGACTGTTGCGTTTAATCCTGAACACAGCCTTAAATACTATTATTATCATCTTCATCGTGCAGATGAGGACACTCAGGCAAGGTGTCACATACGTTCTCCAAGATCATACACCAAGTTGGGCCTTGAGCCCCGGTCATCTGACACTGGAGCAGGACAACCTTTTGAAAGCACTTTCAGCTCTGAGAAATTCCTCCATTTTATTAACGCTTCAGAAGCTTGTTCTTGAAAAGAGCTCACATTTTCTCCCTTTTTCCTGAGCTCAGAGCTCTTCACATAGGCTAACTTCTCCTCCTGGGCTTCTGAGTCTCCCCGGCCTCATGGATTCTTAGGGCTGGGTTAATTTCATTCTGGGTCCAAAGCAGTAAAAAGATGTGGTGCTCTCTCCAATATGGTTAATTTAATTCAAAATTAAAACAATGCTGACCTGTAAAATCATCTAAGACAGTCCAATAAACTTCTGATGCTTTGTATGTTGAAGATTTAAACACATTCTAGCCTTTCAGGAGGCTTTACCACTAATACAAGTGGCTGCATACATACAGGGGCAGAGGGCAAACCAACCTAACAGATGAAGCAAAGCTGCATTATTTATGACAACTCATTTTTCTTCAGTCACTAAGTATTTACTGAGTGCCTACTAAGACTGGGACCTGTTTTAGGCCCTGGGGATGCGAAAGTGAACCAAACAGATCAAGTCCTTTTTCTCATAGAGCTTACATTCTGGCGTGTGGAGACAGGCAGTAGTCGAACAAGCAAGCACTGAGCATGCCAGGCAGGGTAAGCACTGCGGAAGGAAAGCAAGTCAGGCATGGCGCATCCTGGCTATTGAGTGATGGCTGGGGGTTGTTGTTTCATATGGGGCAGGAAGGGAAAGGCCTTATTAGAAAGAGACATTCAGGCAGAGACCTGATAGAAGGGAGGGAGTCGCCAAGCCGAGATGAAGGGAACAGCATTACAGCAGGAGGGAACAGTAATGGCAAAGGTACTGAGGATTACATGCTTGGAGTGTGTGCAGAACAAGAGGGCTAGAAGAGAGCTGAGACCACACGGGAGCAGAACGTGGAGCAGACGAGCCTGGGAGGCCCTGGGGACCAGATCCCATTCCGCCTTCTGGCTGACGACACACGCCACAGGCAGAAAGCATATCAACTACTGAGAAATAGACACCAAGTTCTTGTGGGGGAATTAGCTGCAGAGGTAGCTAGTTTGTGAAGGGAAAGGAGGGTTGAGAGATCAGATAACTGTATACACACAGCAGAAACCAGGTAGCAAATAGGGTGACGTTTTCCATCTTGGCAACACCAAGGGGAAGGCAGGACCAGGAAAGCAGTTGGACACTGTGTGTGTGTGTGTGTGTGTGTGTGCATGTGTGAGATGTATCTACTTTTATACTTGATTTTAAGCATTTGCACTACATTCTGAACCTTAGGATTCCATTGCATTGCTTCCTTTCTGTCATAAAAAAGAAAAGGTCTCAGTGGGATAGAAGGCGTTGTCATCTGATTTGGGGCTCTGGTCTGAGCAGATGCTGTTTATACCTGCCTTGACATCAGACCACTCTTTAGGACCAGTGTTTGAAATGAGGGCATGTGGCTCTTTCTACATACTGAACACAACCCAGCCCAGTGGTACATAGTTACAGCCCTACAGTAGCCCATGGGAAGGGGGACAGAGAGACAATAAGCTGATTATATTCTCTGCTGTAAATTTATTATGGTACCTCATTTGTCACCAATAAATATTTGTCAAATTAAATAAAATAAAGAACCCATATTGGGTCCAGGTATTCATTCATTCCTTCACCACATCATTCCTCTACATACTGCATGTGAGACACTGTTATAGGCACCAGAGATACAGAGGAGGAAAGACGATATCCCGCCCTCAGGAACTTCCCTTCTAAAGGTGTCCTTACTGTGTTCCCTACTGAAGTTCTTATGGCAGTGCTTGCAGTTCCTGATACCCTCCAAGGATAGCAGAAGTAGGACTCTCTTGATTCTTCTTTTAAAATACCAAATTCTTTCAAAGTGATTTTCTCATTATTTTTTGTGTCCCTGTTTTCCTGGAGCCCTAAACATGTGCTTTGTGCCCTTTTGGGTAATACTGCAGGAAGAGTGGGAATTGAACTTAGGCCATTGTCTACTGAAAAGAGCCAACGTGTGGTAATTTCCATGGGGACCTCTGTCACATGCCCAGGCTTTTCTGAACAGGGTGGTGGTGCAGATTTCATCCTGTCTCCCAATTGGTATGTTGAAGTCCTAAGCCCCAGACCCTTATTTGGAATTAGGGTTGCAGATGTTAAGATGACGTCGTACAGGAGTAGTGTGGGCCCTTACAGCCAATGTGACTAGTGTCTTTATATGCAGGGGACACAGAAACACAGCATCCTTCTTATGAAAGCTGGACTTCACCAACTTTACAAATGTAATCTAAAAACTTCAGACTGTGACAGAAAAAAATTAACAGAGTCGTCTTCCTCGTTGCAGGTTGCATGATGGAGCTGGGAAAGAAATGACTCCCCCTTCCTGGATCAGTGCCTACTTTTGTTGAAAATTTGCTTTCTACAGAAATGTACTTGCTTCTCCAGGAAGTTTACTAAATTATGCTTTTTCTATAGATTCTCAAATTTAAAAAATGGACTGAAACTCCCAATCTAATAAAGACATTGCTGAATTTGGTAGCATGTGGATGCATTAAGATACTTTACTTTTTATAATATTGTGACTTTACATACAAGAGAAATGGGCTCAAACCTTGGCAGGCTCCAGGGCTCTTTGGGGGCTTGTCCCTCTGCCCCGAAGGCCTTCAGTAGAGCTGTCGTCCAGTCTCCTGCCGCCCGGATGTGCACACTGAAGAAGTCCTCCTGCGGGGCGGAGGTGAGGGTGAAGGGGTGCCACTCCAGAGAGGATATGGCCGGGCACTGCACCAAGATGTACTGCCCCGGCGCCATTTTGAAGCCGCGCTTTTTCATGTGAAGTTCCAGGACTCCGGAGGGGTGGCTCACCACCTACATTAGAGGAAGAGAGTTTGTCTTTTTTCTCAGGTTCGAGAATAAGAAACACCTTTCATTTCATCAAAGGTGTTCAAAATTTTAAATCAGCTTTCTTGAAGTATAATTTACATAACCCATTTGCTGTTAGCATCCAGTGAGATTTGCCACCATTTTCACATCTGGGTTTGCAACTCCAGCAAGAACAACGTTTACCTCCTGCAGAGTGCTACGTTTGAAATTTGGGTGGCTGCACCCAGGTGCAACGTGGCACTTACTGCGTGAATCTGTCTTAAGTGGCCAAGCTTCTCACAGCACAGTTAACTTAATCCAAGAGAATCAAGGCTAGCATATCGTGCATATCACTTAGTTACGCTTTGAGTTATTAGAACAGTCACCACACTATCTCCCTATTTTTAGAATCTAGGAACAATTTGTTATCTTTTTCAATCATCTGCACCTTTTTTCAATCTCTTGTGAATTAACCCTGATATTTCTTCATGCTAAGTGAAAAACAACTTCCAAACTCACTGAAATTTTTCGTTTTTTTTTTTTGTTTGTTTGTTTGTTTGTTTTTGGTTCTAGTTGAATCTTATCAGGCATCCTGCCTGGGCTGTGAGTTTTAGATGTAGGGAAGCTCATTATGCAAGAGCTCTGGTTGCTTTTATAAGAGCTTTATAAATTACTATTTATCAGAGGGAAAGAACTAATTTCCCTTCTTAGATTTCCATCTTGTTTTCTTAAAAATCTCTTCAGACCCTTGTGCCTTCTTTTTTGACAAGAGGTATAGGGGAACAAAATCTACTATCTATATACAGTGACAGTATTTTTCCATTCAAAAGAGAATTTCACGGCATTTTAATCATTAGTTCTAAGTTTTGCCTTTCTCTACTGATATTTGTTCTGACACTGCTATTAAATGGTCTCCCTAGTAACAGTTCTAATAGGTTTTCAGGAGGTTTACAGTCTGGCTTTTGATATAGCCTGACATGCTTTGGTGCTTAACTTAAAAACAGCAACACAGAAACAGCTTAAAGCAGAAATATGAAGCAATTTCTATACTTCTGCTTTCATGAAGACAGTTAAGGAGATATAGTATTCTGTTAAAATTGTATTAGCAAAGTGGCATAGGTTTGGTTAGCAGAGAATGTCTTCTTGGACATTTAAAAAACTGGGGGAGAGTGTTTGGCACCTTCTCAGCCTCTTAGACATGCATTTTTGGTCTTGGTCCATCATTCCCACCTTCCTCCAGCGTGAGGTAAAACTCGGATGCAGGGATGGATAGCAAGCTTGGAAAATGTTCCCAGGAGCTCTCTGCTCCTGAGGGTAGAGTTTCCCTCTCGCTTTTCTGAACGGCTTCCCTGTCCTCTGCTCAGTAGTCCCAGTTGAGAGTGTGTGCACTTGAAAATATTTGTATGTTTGCAAAAAAAATTTGTATGTTCATGTCCTTATGTGGTGAAGGAAGTGATTATCCTTCAAGTTACTACGCACAATGTAAAGCATACTCGCTTCCCCTGATTACCCCCCAGAGAGAAATCGGAATACAGAGAAATACAGGTAATTTCGGTGCTGTTCCACAAACCCTTATCAGAATTCTGCGTACCAGTCTGGAGCCCTGATCCCTGTCTTCAGCAGAATTAGTCACACTAAAAGATGCTCGGGATACAAGCAATTATTAGAACAGAAGATGAGCCTCTAAATTACAGACAGTTCTGCAATAAAAATGGCAAATTAAAAACTTGGGCTAATAAAAAATTTTCATCTACACTCAGGCTTTTATTCAGACATAAAGCTACACGCATACCTTGGTAATCACAACTTCTTGTCGAAATCGCCAGAACCTAATTATTCTTTCACATGCGTACAAGACCACAGGGCCTAAAACCCATTTCCAAGCCTGCAGAGAGTAGCAGAGAGAGAGGAAAAGGAAATGAAAATAGAATCCAAATATTTTCAATTTGAACCAAATCAATATATAAGACAATGGGGTTTAGACATTTTCCTTTAACTTTGGGCCAGTTATCAACAACAAAGATGTCTCCTTGTATTAAATACTATAACATTCAATTATTCCTTGAAGTCTACAAGCTTATTTAAGAGATTAAACTCTTCTATATTGGTTTTTATGCTTACTTGATCAATGATGCCTTTATGTAATTAGAAATAATTGAATTTGCAAAGAAATAAAAAAGCAGATTGATGTTTATGTTACATATGATAGGGTCATAAATGCTTCCAAACTCAGCCAAAGTCAAAGGCCTACAAAGCTACATTACTCAGCCAACATAGGACACGAGAAATTAAATTTAAAAATTTCAAATAGTAATTTTTTGGGCTAACAATACAACACAGTCTGAATAAACACACACACACACACACACACACACACAAAACCAATGTTATTTGGAATAAAATACAAAGTTAGTTCCTTAGCACCTTAAATCTAAGTTTAGGAATCACAACAAAAGGCTCAACAATTATCTGGAGAATTATGACTGTGAAAATTTCCATTCTTAATAAATCAGATACTATGTTAACTTTTTATGAGTATAATCTGCATTACGGATGATCAATTTTCCAGCAAGCTATTCGTTACCAGGTGTACAACATAAGGTATCTTCCTCCAGTAAAAAGGAAGGAATGGAACTTAAAACTTTTGAGGACTGACTTACTTACATTAGGTCCGATACCAAACGATACCATGAGACATATGATATTATCTTTATTTTACAGAAGAGGAAAGTAAGACTCAGCCAGATCAAATGTCCAGGTTCACAAAGGTGTTATAATAAGATGTCTGGTAAAGATGTGAACTCGGATGTGCCTGATCTCCCAGCTTGCGTTCTTTCTAGAACCCTGGGCTGCCTCCCTCAAACATTCATCAGAGAATCATGCTTCTTTCTTTCCAACACTAAAGTTGGTGCTGAGGCTTGTTTTACAGAACATTAAAGACTCATGAACTCACTGAACCTTAGGATGTTAGGCGTTCTTGGAAACTGAGTCAAATTCTTCCTTTAAAGAAGAAAAAACCTGACATTCTGGAAATGGGTCTGAGTTGCCCGATCCCAGAGAGCCAGTGCTAGAACTCAAGCCTGTTCGTGCTGTCCTTTACTTTCCTCCTTGTTAGTCTAAATCCATCTTGCCCGTGCTCCTTGAATAGCGTCTTGGGAGCAGGAAGGGTGTCCCATTGGAACTCAGAGATGTTCATCACTCCAGCTGACTCTGTGGTCATTGCGCCCTTACCAGTCATCGGCTCTGTCTCTTCTGTTGATAGCTCACAAATGCTTTAGCATTATTTTTATTTCTTTTGAGTTAACTTTCTTGCTTTTTCTATTTGTTTACTTCTGGGTCTCTTTTCATGGCACCTCTTTTCACCTGCATCAACCCTGTTGGCTTTTTTCCTGGGGGCCTCTTGTTTGCCTGACAAAGGATAGATTCATGTCTGCAACACAAACTAATTTGACCCATTTGTTCTTTTCTGCCTCAGTGGTGTTCAGCAGCGAGTTCAGCACAGCAAAGAGAACAAAAGCTTTTGTGTATCTATGCCGCGGGTGAGATGTGAAGATGGTCAGGCTAAAGGAGGACCAGGAAGCAGCACACGTGAAAAATGGAGTTGGACCAAGGGACTGGATCCTCGGTCTCTCATGCTTGAATGAAACAGTGCACAAAGAAAGGTTTTTGAGACTCGGTTTGGATGTTTACAGAAATGATAGCAAGGTTGCAGTTCTTTCTATATGGGCTAAAGGAGACACTTGCAAAAACACTCACATAGTCTTTATATGTTTTTACAAATAATCTTCCACACCCATTTTAGAAAGTTTTGGGCATCACACCCTTCATTTTGGTGATGTCGAATCAGACATGGTCTCTGATTTTTCCATCTTGCTGAAGTGCAATGGATTGTTTTTCTTTGTACGACTAGTCAGGAAGGAGAATGCGAGCTATTAACCCTCGGCTTTATCTCTGCTCTAGTTGGTACACTGCTCCAGGAGGAGACTGTCCAGTTTAGTTACACTGCGATACTCCTGGAGCCCCTGGAAGTCAGGGCATGAGGCAGAGATATGGCCAGAGATGAACATTAGGAAACTGTCCTAGCAGTGATGAGCGGGATAGACGAGAGCGAGTCGAGACAAGGAGGCCTGGCCTCAGAGCAGGAGGGGCATGTGGCAAAGCGGATCTTGAACTTAGTCTCTGAAGACCTGCGTTCTAGTCTTGGAGCTACCATCCCTCACTCTGCCTTGAGGTACATCTTGGGCTTTATGATGTTCAAACTTTCTGTTTTGTAAAGTTGGAAATAGCTGAAGAAAATTATTTAGGTTCCTCCCAAGCTCTTAAATGCTTTGGCTTTATTCACAGATGTGACTATAATGTTGGGGATTTGTGCTTGTGGAAAGCAGCAGAGAGCTAACAAAACGGGCGTTGGGGGAAGGTCAGAGATTCAGAGTGAATGTCGTAATGTGTAGGGAAGAAAGGTCATGGCTGCAGAGTCAGAGGCTCTGGTTTCTCGATGTGGCTTTGCTGAGATTGCCCTTTGTGACCAGAGGAAAGAGACTGGGAATCTTTGGGACCTCAATTTCCACATCTATTAAATATAGGGGCAGAACTGTTTAGTATCTAAGTTTCTTTAATGCTAAAATACTCTGTGGATTCTTAGCTGTATTTTTTTCTTCTTCAAAAATACTCAAAAAGTCAGACGACTGTGAGTATTTTATGATAGAAATAAAACTATGTTGATTTAAAAGCAGCAATAATGAAACTTGTTTCCTCCACTTTCACTCCTGGTTTTTCATTCCTATCAGAAAATAAGAACATGCTGGCTTTGATTTTATTTTATGTGTGTGTTTATGAATAGCCTCTTTTTTTAGACAATAAGATCTCCTGGGGTAGGACCCACGTCTCTGAATCCTGCGTCTGCTGCAATGCCAACTGTGTAACAGCCACTTGGCAGAAGTTCGCTGAATTGACCTTACCTCAGTTAAAGCTTTCCCTTTACCACTACCATCATTCCCTGGTAATGAAAACGGTGTCAGCTTTATGATGATTATTTGTTGATGTTGCAGTTAAATGAAGAAGGCACTTATTTGGCTAAGGAGGACCAGGCATCTTTTGAGACTGCATGAGCAATCCTGGAATCTGTAGTCTCGGAGGTGTCCATGAGTTTGGGGTAGACAGGAGGAGTGAGACAATTGGGGTTGAGGGGAATGCAAGGTACAGTCGGTTTCTTTGATCAGATCAGTTTATAAGAGGTAATGTACAAAGCATTCTCCGTCCTAACACTGGGAGTGGTGCACCACTGAAGGTGAAAGGATAAATGCTCATTGATAAAGGTACCACGAAAATGCACCAAGTAAAGAGAAGCAAAGAAGTAGAAATGAAGCCTTGCAAAGACTGGGAAGGTGTGGTGCAGTGAAGCTCAGGAACTCTTCCTTGTCCTTGGGATGCCTTTTGGATTCAATGTCTATAAGACGGCAGAGAGAATATTGTACAGTTCAGCCAAGCAGTAGTTGCACAGCCCACACACGCTTTGAATCAGGATCCATTAAAAATAATGGGAGAGAGTGACACCATGAGCTTGGGTGTGCAAGGACATGCAGCAGGGGAGAGTTAGCAGGGAAATGGGTAAGATTCCCCCCCCTTAATGATAATTAATGTTGGCATAGGCTGCCGAGAGCAGCCCCTGGTCTGTATTCATGAGGTGTGGGGGAGTATTGATTTTTTTATGGAGATGCTATAGCTGAAAATTTTAGAGAGGCATTCATGGTCTTCATTAATATGCAGGCTGGATAGTGGCTACTGAGAGTTGAGTTTAAGACAGAGACAATCTATACTGGCCATTAAAAGAACCACAGTCTAATGGGCACATCTATTCTGGTTCTCTCCATTTTAAACGTTTCTCCTAGTAGTTTCACCCTTAAAATCCAGTGCTTAATTTAATGTATTTGAGGATTTTTTTAAAAAATGCAATCATTTATATTCCTCATATGTTGATGACTTAATTTCCTAAATCTTACTACTTATATACTATTATATCCTGTTCTCCCATGTTTTACAATACATATTTTTGGGTACTTGTCTCCTCCTAGTCTTTATCTGCTGGCTTCGTTTATTTCCTCTCATACATCATCCACTTGTCCCAGAGGTTTGCACTGTTCTAAGATACCTGAGGAGACCAAACAGGATTATTATTTCTATTTATCGACTATCTACTATTATTTCTATTTATCTATGACATCTACCACTAGATGTAATGGTTACCACATAGCCACGAAATCTTACTTTTGAAGTCTGTGGACATTATCATCTACACAAATTAATTAAGTCTCTTCTTGGCTAATGTTGGCATAATTTCAGTTACTGGGAGCTTAATTAGAACAAGAAGTAAATACATTTGACACCCACATTTTTTCAATCCCAAAAGTTGTAGAAAGAAAGAAGGCAAGCTTATAGAGAGGGCATGAGTCTCATTTGGTTGTCACTTAACGTCACGTTTGAGAGGTGATGCTACGAATTGTCAGACTGGAGGGAAGTTATGCAGGGGGACAAGGGGTTGGGGATGCTTGGGAGAGACATCCCTGTGCTGTTATAAATTCCCATGATATCAGACATCCATATTTAAAGGTAAGTAGAAGAACACATTTCAAAGCTGAACAGAGCACTTTTGGCAGTAAACCTCTTTTAAAATTATCCATAACCCGATTTCTCCATTAGCACACTTATTAAAGAGTTGGCTTTGTCTAGTGGTGAAAGAGGTTGTTCTTTTTTCAAGCATATAAAATCTCTAGCTATTTTGACTATGGGGACAGTTATTTTTAAAAGCTCCTGGGTTTATTCTCACCGAGGGTTCCTTGCCAGAAAATTGAGGCATGGGGCACTGGGTGACTGTCTGCCATTCGGCGTAGTGGTCTCTGCAGAAGGTAACGTTGTGCCGCGAGAGACTCTCTGGGGTTTGGCCTCGGACAATTCGACTTGTTATTTGAAAAAAAAAAAATATAGAAACATTAAACTGATTGTGTGCAGTCTTGTCATACACAGATATACATTGTACAGTAGGCCCTAAGATCACCTCACCTTCTTGAAACTTGGGTTGTCACTCATTTCCCTCAGAATCTTTAAAAATAGGCATTTAAGAAGCTTCAAATAACTTTGAAGATCCCAGAAAAGAAGTGCCCCTCTGTGGTATCCTGTGTTAAATTGAAAGTGTCTATATTAGGAATTCATAATGAAGGGAAATTGTTTGAACACATCCTTTTGTAGACTGTTGAATTTAATTAGGTTTCATCTCGTCCTGATTGCTGATTTGGGCTAATTGGCTAACTTTGTACCATTTGGTTCTTTTGCAGATTTATTTAACTTCTACCCTTCTTGGTTTGTTTCTGAGTGCTTAGAAGTTTTCAAGTGAAGAAGTCAAAAAAGTGCCCTGAATAACGGTATTTTTCCCCTAGTGACCACTAGCAGGCCTAGTGTGTGACAGGGTCAAAATAGGTCACAAGGAAGTGTGTCCTCAGGATTATGTTGATAAATTTAGGGGCAGAAAAGGAAGCCAGCCTCTGTGAATGGAGCACTGGATGAAGAGTCCTGTAATCCTTCTGTATTTGCCACACATGAACCAACTGACCTTTGATGAGGTGCTTTGGTACACGTTCCTCGGGTTACCCTTGGTGCATGGGCAGTGAAGCACAAGACATTGACGTCATGTAATCTGGGAGCTGCTCAATTCCTAGGTGTTTGTGAATAAGATACATTGATTTATTTTGGGAAACATGCTACTCACAGACTGAGAAACTTTAGCGTCACATAGACTCCTGCCCTGAGTAGCCTGTGGAATCGTATGTCGCATTTTGCATCATAGGCACAGAAGGAGGAAGCAGCCTGGTGCCAGCTAGAACTGACACCTTGGCCTTTGTCCCAGTCTGTTTTATGGAAGTCATCCAAACTTGATAACATCCCCTCTGAGTTAGATGAGAAAAACTATCTGTATATCTCCAATATACAAATGATGCCCAGGCATGGGCAGGGAGAATAATAAATGGGATCCAGAGGAAAGACTCCATATACTTTAACACCTTCATTCTCAGGCTCCAGGCGACAGACATTTCCTGTGTTATCCAAAAGAAGCCTCAGATCATTCTACAAATGCTGTATCTTTTTAAATTTTTAAAACTTTTTTTTTATGTCTTCATCTACTCCATCCCATAATAGTAAGATTAGTGGGCCTTAACACATTCCAGTAATCCTACTTTTACTTGGCATTTTGTATAGAATTTGCAAATTACTTTTGCTGTAAACAGTAGCTGTAGAATACTTCAAGCTGAGAAGATTAAATGAGGCCCTTATCCCAAAATAAGCCTTTCAACTAAGTTAAAATGACTAAAAATTTTCTTCTTATGAAATGTTATTTGGATATTAAAAATATCTCCAATGAAACACTGCCCATTGAAATCCTCTTGTGCTTCTGGAAGGCACCAGGGTGTGCATGCAGGGGATGTACATTCGGGGGGATAATTTCTGTGAAGAGGACTTTCAGACACGCGGGGGCTATGAAGAGCCTCACGAATGTGCACAGGGGTTAACAACCCTGGCATCGGCGGCAGAATCGGTGCTAGAAAGGAAGGACTGACACTCTCTCAGGTGTTATCCTTGGTGCACCGGCAGTGAAGCACCATTCCCCGCACGCCCCCAAACACGAAACGGGACGGTGAGGCTCCCACGTTCAAAGAGCCTTCTAGCTGAAAGAGAAGAGAAAGCCCCTAGCCAGGCGGCCGCATAGTTGGCTGACTAGGTAACCAAGGACTGGCAGAGGGTGGGCAGTGTTTTGGGGTAAAACATGCCTCAGGGATATTTCTTCCTTGGACAACGTGTCTGTTAGACCAGCTGAAGGATGGTGTCAGAGCTCTTAATCAGGCCCAGGCAGTGGCAGTGGCAGCGGAAGTGTGACTCGCTTCTAGAATTGGGGTGCTGAGAAGGACGGAGCATCTAGGGTAAGGAGGGAGGTCGCAGGGGGCAGTCGAATTGCAGAGGGGCAAATGCCGTAGAGCTGCCCCGGGCCCCACGTGGGACCCAAAGTCACCGAGGCTGAGCGATTCGCTCGGCCCGGCTGCTCCGGGGCTATGCGCTTGCACTTCCGGGCTGTGAGCTTGCTCTTCCGGGCCGTACGTTTGCTCTTCCGGCCTGTGCGTTTGCTCTTGCCGGCGCTTGCTTTTCCGGGCTGAGCGGAAACAGAGGCCTCCTCTGCGGTACGGACCGGCACTGAGCAGCCACAACGGTGGGAGAAGGAGGAGCGGAGGTGGGGGTTCTGCCGGTGTGGGAAGCAGAGGAAGAACCGCTGGTGAGCCAAGCAGGGCGTTTGCAGCGTCACCGGCCACATTGTTGCAGGTGCTGAGGGGGAAGGGTTTCACCAAAGTGAAGACGTGTTCTTCACTTCACTCTTTCTTGTTAAGGGTGAAGGTTTGATCGTCTTAACTCCGGCGTCCTAGGTCTGACTCTGCCATGTATCCATCATGGGACCTTGAGTGTCTCACTTAACCCTCTGAGCATCTGTTTTCCCCTTTATGAAATGGGGACGACGGCACCTTCTTAGTTTGACAGGAATGTTGGGGTCGAAATGATCATGCATGTTGAATGTGCTTTGAAAATTGTGAAATGGAAAAAAGGCATCTATTTCTGAAATAATTAAAAGGGACAAGCTAGTTCATAGACAGCAATCGATTAATTGGTTAATATTTAAAGAACTGAAACATTGTATTTGAAGGTGAACACATTGTGCGTGCTCAAATAGTTCAGGTGCTACTCTAGCTTCCTGATGAAGAGATTAACAGTCCCAGGCAGGCGTTGAATGCCAGAATAGCATGTTACAGGATGTTTGAGCAAAAAGGAGTCTTAGAGGTCAGATGGGGAAACTGAGTCCCAGAGGACTTACAGGGCTTTCTTATGGTCGTTCTGATAACCTAGTGGCAGAGCTGGATCTAGAGCCAGGTCAGACCACTCACCTCACGCTCTGTCCTGTCCCACACACTGGGTTTCCCAGCCGATGGTTTTGGTTAAGCATAAGTGAAATCTGGGTGTCAAAAATACATATCCTGACTAATCCCACATAAATTGTATTGCAGAAACAGGTACTGAATGAAACATACATCTACTGTCATCCAGCATTCATTAGAATTCCTGAATCTTATAAACATGTCATGACTCATGATCAGCGTCAACCAGGAAAAATAAATATTTCACCACCTATGTGGCTTATTTTCAGCGTTTCAGTGTTACTTTCAGTTTTCCACAGCGAACGTATTTTTTACGTATTATATGTGTCCTTTAGTCACTGCATGTTGTGTTCCTTCATCAAAAGAAATTTCTAAGATTATTTTGAGATTCACAGAGATAAAAGTATCACACATTAGCATAGTATGGGCTTACCCTGCTCCATGGATAGCCAGACTGATAAAGAAGATGATAAAAACATGGTGTGTGTACCAGAACAGCTCATAGGAGACCTGTCTGATGAACTCAGTTGAAGAAGTCATGATCAAGATTAAAGCCAGAGAAATCACCAGGCCAGTAATGCCTGCTATTGTCTTCAGCAACTCAGTGATTGTGTTCTAAAAAAACAAAAAAATGAATGCCATAACATTATATCTCAGTACATTTTTCCATTTTTAGGACCAATACTTGAGAGTCTAAGCAGGCAGCCATTCGAAGTGTTTTACTCAGAAGCATATTAGCCTCAACAAGGGTCCATGTATGACTCAAGAGGTAAGAGCTTCCTTCCTTTTCCTCTCCCACCATCTTACAGTAGACATTGCTTTGCCCAGATTTCATAAAATAACATTTTAGTAATTACATTTTTTTTGATTTGTATAAGTCAGTTTTCACATCCAAGTTATTATGTTGAGTTGAAATTAGGACAATATGTGAAAAGAGCATTTCAAGATAAAATACTGCAAAATAAATCTGAATTTTAAGTTTTTAATTTTTAAAGTAACTATGTGGATCACCAGTCTTAATTGCATATTGACATTAATAAACACGGTTTTTGAGAAGGCCTTTTGGGGCCTGCCTAATAAAGCAGCTGCACGCTCTGTTCCCCTGGTGGTTATTCCTTGCTCTTGCTTTGTAATTGGAAGGACCATGACTTGCATTTCTTTTACGCCGTCTCTGGGGGCTTGGAATAAGGCTCGGTAAAGCATAGGTGATCAATAAAGGTACAGCTATTCTTAGCTGGTGGACACTGCTAAAAGGCCACAATTCTGACCTGTGAGTGTAAGGGACAGTAAAATAGCCTTTTAGCATATGAATCAGAAAGCATTTTTTTATTGTGAGTTTCCCATATTCTTGCCGAGTCATTAATATTCATACATTGTGTTACTATCCTTGAGACAGCCATGAGCTCAATAAACTCACACTGTATCTTTTGTCAGTGAAACCTCATTAATTTTGGCTGCTTTGAGATCTGGAGGTAATTTGGATAGGGACTTCTTCATTGTTTGTTTTCTCTTCATAGAGCAAAGAGTGGAAATAAAATTGAAAGGGGTATGTCTCAAACATTTAAAAAAAAGGATTTTTTTTTTCAAGTACACTCAGGCATTTTAGGAATCCATTTACATCATATGGTGTGCTAATTGCAAATCATTCTTCTTTGCTTATTAAAGCAAATCCCCATGTCTCTGTTCTTAAAACACATTTATAGACTGGTTTCAGTTGCAATGTATCCTCTGAAGCAATCCCACTGCATCCTAGAAATGCTCTATAATGTACACTTTGTGTTATTGATACTCATCTCTCTCTAAATACCCCAAATTAGAGGGTTTCCCGAGCTTAATTAGTACGTATATGGTATATTGCTTCTAAAATTTTGAAATTACTATATTGGGAGTAGCTTAATTATCGTGTTCAATTGCTTTAAAACTATTTATAGTAAATACTATTTATTAGATATTCAAAATGTTGAGATTTATTCTTGGGTGTGCATAGCAATGAATCTTCCAGAGCCTTGTGGGGGAAAGTGTTAACCCCAGTAGGTGCATAGATAAATGCTGTGACTCAACTGAGTGACACCAAAGGCATTCCCACATGCTGAGGGCAGCTGTAGTTTTGATTTATAACTGTGAAATTTGTGCTTCTAATTGCTGTCAGTTAAGAAAGGGTGGCTCCACGTGAGCTATGGACTGACATTGGAAATCATCCTAGGATAATTAGGGGACATGACATAGAAGAATTTCCCCAAAAAAAGACTTTGAGTTTTTGTTCTTCAAATAAGGCTGCGTGGGCAAAATGGTCACTTATGAGCTGGGCCAAATAATGATGGAGGGATTTCCATTGCTGGAGTTTATTGCCTTAAGGCTTTTCTTAAACAGTATAGATTTTTTTTTAACCTGGTCAACATGCTGGACACATACTCCAGTGTGTTAGTACATGGAAGAGGGTTGAGAGCAAACACAAAGACAGAGGTAGGGGTGGATGAAGGGAGAGGAATGTCTTCATCTCTTAATGTGGATTGCTGTGGCTACCTTTTTGGTTTTCTTTTCCACAGCTGCTGCCATTCTGTGCACACAGGTAATTAGCATTAATGATGTCACTAGCCATGAAAGTCTCATTATAAAATTAGCTGCTTTGCCCAGTATCTGATTTGGCAAATCAGCTATTCGCACATGTGCCAAAGTATGAGAAATTGGAAACGAGATCCAGAAAACAATTTACAAATTGAAAATGAAGACATCCAATTTGTATTTCCTGAATTTAAATGGCACTTCACATTCTTTATGAGCCTAACATCAGTGAAAAAATATCTAATCAAGAGCTGCTTTTAAAATTTTAAAATATTAGACTTTTAACAGGTTACTGCATTTCTCAAATATATATATTTGTATATATATTTGCTACAAATTAATTAAGTGGCACATATTTTTCTCCTTGCTCACAACCTCTCAGCAACATGAATGATAGAAAAAAATAAGTTTCTTTTTAAAAAAATGTAAAATTGATGTTAACATTAGGCAGAACCTTTTTCTCTCCAGCTCTCTTATTAAAAGTTTTTGAAATATAATGTTCCTCATAAAAGGAGGGACTTTTCAGATGAGAAACTACTTAGCATGCAAGAACTCACTGTGTGGAAGGTCCGGATGGGGTTGAGGTAGGTCTCATTTGGGGTGTTGCCAAGTTTGGAAAGGGCAGCCAGAAGTCCCTCGGCTTCCTCTGTCTGGCTCAAGTGGTAGCGCTCCAGGTTGAACACATGTGCCACGATGTGGATGGCTAGATGAGGTGGACATGACACCCGACATGCACCATGTGAATTTCTTCCTTCGCAGTTACTAAAAAAATGCAATGTCTCTGTGCTCGAGTTTCTCTATTCTGGGTTTTGTAATCACCAAGCAAAAGCGATTTATTTGTGCATCTTGAATGGAGTGGATTGAACATTTCTGAAGGTACTGATGATTCTCTAGATTCATTTTAATTATATTAAGAAATAAAGTAAATCCAATTCATCATAATTTAATGTTAAATATACAATGATTCTGGAAATAAAATAATGCTGTGTTATGATATCACAGAATAATTATATATAAGATATAATTCTTAAAGAAATTTTATATATATATAAAACTTCATAAGAGGTCAGAAAGTATTGTTCTAGAATACATCATACATACCGATGTATATGTATATGATATACATGATCAATACTTGGGAAGATACTGTTTTTGTTTTATTTCAGACATTGTATTTTTTATTTTTTAGTGCATTTTAGTATACAGTAGTCTCCCCAACCCACGGTTTTGCCTTCCGTGGTTTTAGTAACAGGCATTCAATGGCAGTTTGAAAATATTAAATGAAAAATTCCAGATATAAACAATTCATAAGTTTTAAATTGCATGCTGTCTGAGTAGTCCTGATGAAATCACACAGTGATTCACTCGCAGTGCCCCACTCTGTTCCACCCGGGATATGACTCATCCCTTTGTCCAGCTGTCTATGCCACCCACCCATGAGTCACTTAGTAGCCATCTTGGTGATCAGATCAACTGTCACGTTATCTCAGTGTTTGTGTTCAAGTAACCCTTATTTTTCGTGGCTGCAAAGCTCAAGAGTAGGAGTGCTGGCAATTTGGATATGCCAAAAAAAAAAAAAAAGCCATCAAGTACTTCCTTTAAGTGAAAAGGTGAAAGTTCTCAACTTAATAAGGAAAGAAAAAAATCTTATGGTAAGGTTGCTAAAATCTACAGTAAGAACACATCTTCTATCTGTGAAATTGTGAAAAAGGAAAAAGAAATATGTGATAGTTTTGCTGTCGCACCTCAAACTGCAAAAGTTATAGCCACAGTGTGTAATCAGTGCTTAGTTACAATGGAAAAGGCATTAAATCTGTGTGTGGAAGACATGAACAGAATTATGTTCTGATGGACAGCAGTAGGGTCAGTACTACCCACAGGTTCAGGCATCCACTGGAGGTCTTGGGAAGTGTTCCCCATGGATAAGGGAGGACTACGGTATATGTGCATATACCTACACACACACACACACACAAACACATGTTTGCCTGTGTCATTCCTGGTAGATTGAAATAAGCCAGTGTTTATGGAACTAAACATACCTTATGGTTATTCTTAAGAAGTAAGCAGAGCTTTCTAATTCTGGGAATTGCTGATGTCTAAATTCTAAATGAAGAGAACAAGGTCAGGAGCATAGCATCTTCTGGCCCGAGGAGTCTGTGTGAGGCTACGCTTTCCTGTCTTGTGAAATCTGTTGGGACACCAGCAGGCACACAATCCAGACAATGACATTATAGATGCTTTTCTTGCAAATGGAACCCTTGTCCGGGTGGCCAGTTGATACCCGCCATTGGGATCAGATTCAAGTATAAAATGAGGATTCATTTCCCAAAGTACAGATAATTTGCCAGTTGATATACTTTTTTCCTGCACCCACAGGGGTAGCAGGGGCTACTACATCATTGAGTCTATGCGGGTTGTGGGCGAGTTATGGGATCCCCCATGGCTGTACATTGTGGGTTGAGGCATGAAGGAGGATGTGAAGGGGAAAAGGAACAGAAGAAACTTCTAAGAGTATTGGTGTCGTCTTGGTCCCTGTGGTCCTAGTAGCAGATTTATTTAGCAATGCCGTCTTCTGTTTAGCCTCTTTGCTCTATCACCCAAGTTCCTTCTATCATTCCCTTTTCTGACTTGCAAAGTTCTATACATGCTTTATGACCCAATTCAAAAGTGTTTTCTGTTATTGCTACAGGTATTTATTTATACCTGAACCCCCCAATGGACTTTGACTCCTCAAGGATGGACTTTATTCATCTTGAAACCTCATTACCTGGGACATTGTTTAACACTAGTTAGTATTTAATAATTATTTGTTAAGTGACAATGAGATTACAGAAAGGCAGAAAGAGTAAACAAAGGGACAGGAGATCAATCGATAGATGCAAACTTGTTGGAGTGGTGTTTTCTCTGCTGATACATACATTTTTTTACACAATTTTCTTCAGCCTTTAAGTTGAAAATCAAGTCAAATATACTTTTAGTTGAGGCACACTTAAGAAGGCAAAGCACGTGATGGTGTTTCTGCATCTGTGATGTTTACTGCCTCATTATGGGTCCTGTGAAGTTAACACCCAAGAGGTAGTGGTGTATTTCCACCTTAGGAACTTAGTCAACACGTGCGGCCATGTCTATGAAAGGGCTGCCTTGTTTAGACTCAGCATCCAGAAAGCTAGAAAGGCTTATCTAGCAGCATTCTTTTCCAATATGCTCTACATAAAATGGGAACTGTTTGCTAAATTAGACACAAACACCATTTAGTATTCCTAATTGCTGTTTTCTCATAATTATCTCAAATTCTTTAAAAAACAGGTAATACTTCTCATAGCTAACATACATTGAATGTTTACTATACACCAGACACTGTTATAAATGCTGTAGGCATATCATCTGATTTCATCCTCAGGTATTAGTCTTCCTCCCATTGTACAGACCAGTATTCAAGGAGTTAAGGAATTTGAAGTCTATTAATGAGGAAGGGGGTATAAAACCCTGCTTGTGTGACTGTAGTGCCCCATCTTTTGCTTTAAGCTGTATTGCTTCTTACTAATCAATGATTTTTACACCTTACTCTTTACTCAAAACTAGTTTCTCCTATGGCCTTCGGTAAAACTCTTTGAATGGTTCACATGGTGTCTTCAATCTAGAGTCCAGCTGTTCCTAAGGCTTTGACTGATTATGACATCGGGGTCCTCGTCGCGGGCTGGCATAGATGCTCCTTTTACACTGCACCCTTGAACCCTCTCCCCTCTGTTCTAGCTTTTCTTCATCTTCCCTCCAGGCAGGGAGTGGAGCTGTTCCCAATTTACAGGAATAGAAACTGAGCTTCTGACCAAATTAAATGACTTCTTTATCATTGCATAATCCATATGTGATAGAAAGAGAATGCAGGATAAGTTCTCTTTCATATCATTCTCGATTTTATAACATTCTTCCGTGTGATGAGTTGTTGATCACAATCTGTTTTCTATTAGATTGATTTCCACATGAGAATTTGACACCCTTAAACTAAATTTAAGTGTGTTGATTGAGTGAACAAAGATATTGAACTATTTATTTGTTCTTATTGCCAGGTCTCCCATAACAGAGCTGAAGGAACTAATGAAGTGGTATAAGAAAGCCCAAGACGCTTTTTGGAAGGTAGCTCCGGAGGGTATGTGTTGAAAACTACTCTCTCCGGTATTTCTCATGTGCTTTAAAGTTCATGTCTTAAGTATTCCTTTGCTCTAGCTGCCTCCATTTTGTTTTCTTTTCACAAGGTAGAAGATAAAAACTGGAATATTTTATTTATCTCAGGAATTCTCAGGGAGAAAACTGCTTAGGCCCATTTTGTTTGTCTAAAGATTTTATTTTCTTCTTGGATCTGGTCCTAATTTTACAGTGATCTTGGCTGGGAACCAAAGATACACGAGCTGCTAAATTTAGGACTCTTGGGACTTGATAGAATCCAGGGGAGATACTGTTTTTGTTCTTTTTTAGACATTATATATTTTTTTATTTATACATTTTAGGTTTTTTTTTTTTTTTTTTTTTTTTGAGACAGAGTCTCACTCTGTTTCCCGGGTTAGAGTGAGTGCCATGGCGTCAGCCTAGCTCACAGCAACCTCAAACTCCTGGGCTCACGCGATCCTTCTGCCTCAGCCTCCCAAGTAACTGGGACTACAGGCACGCGCCACCATGCCCAGCTAATTTTTTCTATATATTTTTAGTTGACCAATTAATTTCTTTCTATTTTTAGTAGAGACGAGGTCTCACTCTTGCTCAGGCTGGTCTCGAACTCCTGACCTTGAGCAATCCACCCGCCTCGGCCTCCCAGAGTGCTAGGATTACAGGCGTGAGCCACCACGCCTGGCCATTTTAGTTTTTTTTTATATGAGTGGCCGTGATATCTATGTTCCAATGACAGTTGCTTCAAATATGTGACAAAATAGTGATACGGTTTGATTTTTCTCTCTCTTGTCATCAACGTCATTCATGTTACTAGATTATGTAGTGTTAGTAGGTAACAGAAAGAATACTGAAGAGGATACTTTCAGTTACTTCTTTTGGTCTCTGTTTTCTCATCTGTGAAATGGCTAGATTGGATTAAACTACATGATGTCTGAGGTTCCTTCCAGCTGAGTGGCTCCTGGGGCTTTCCTTTGAAGTTACTGGGAACATTTATCATTGAAAGGGATTTGTAGATCAATATGGAAGTAATACAAACATGAAACTTATTTTAATGTGTTTTCAAAATCAACAAATCAACACTGGCTTAAATGAGGCTTTTCAGTCTTGAGGTCAGTCCCATGCCATCTGCTATGCTGGTGAGTACTTCCTGGTCCTCTGTGCACTTTCTATGGTACACGCGGCTGGGGCCATGGAGGAGCCCAATATACACGTTTCCATAACCCACCCAACTGTGCCAGGCTAAAGGTGCTATAACTGGATCTTTCCACAGTTTTATGTCCTCCTCAAAGTACTTTTAAGAGAGCAGCGATTTTGGAAACACTGAACATGCACATTTAATTGGTGTGTGAACTTCGGAGTTCAAATAAGGAGATTTCATTGAAGAGTGAACAAAAAATTATAAAGGCTACAATTAGAGCCAGTTGCCCTGAGAAAGTTCTTTTTCCTTCTTTCTTCCTTTCATTTTATTTTTCAGGAGATCAAGGGAAACATAATTGAGGGGAATCTTGGAAGCGTGGTCAGTTCTTGCTGTCTTTCTGCCTGCCTCTCAGTGATAACAGTCATTTTGGAGTTAGTCACCTCCTAATTAAGCAGCTTTTAGAAACACGGACCCAGGGACAAATCCTGGCTTGATTCTGCAGCCAGAATTTGGCCTCAAACTTTCAAATTTGTGGTCTGATTTCTGTAGGAAGACTCGTTGACTCTGGTACCCTGTGTGTGCCACACGTTTGTAAATCCCACTAAATCCTGCTAGGCAGGACTGGGGGTGGAGCCTCCCTGGAGCTCACAGTGCCTCAGGCAGAACTGGTCCCTAGAAATTCCCTAAGGGTTAGGGACCTGCAGAGTTTGTGCCTTTGGACTATCTTCAACCCTGAGGTCTCTAAATCTTTATTTTCTCAGTATCCTTATTCTGTGCTCTCTCTTCTCTCCTCTCACCCAGCATGTTATGTTTACTGACGTTTGTAAGCTAATTTTAGCAACTCACCAGGAGCTGCACTGGGGGTAATTCTACACCCCTAGAACCTGGCAGGTGCACACAGGAATTTGCTGAGAGAGCTGCCTAGGTTACCATTTACAGCACGCTTTGATGGAGGCGCAGGTTCAAAGTACTACTTTTCAACTGGAAGAATCTTCAAAGTCTACTGTGGACCAGGGTTCCAGAAAGATCCAGATTATAAGAATGGAGAGGCTGTGAAACTATGATTTTTGTACCAGTGGGGTTATAGTTCCCTGAAAATGATTTATTAGTGGTTGAAGAATGCTCTGACAGCTCTTGTCATAGGCAGGCAAGCAGAAAGGCAGGAAGCCAAAAGAAGAAGGGTCCCCATCACTGCATTTTCCATGATGTCCTTGATTATAGATACCATTGTTTTGTCTCTTCCCTCCTCCTCCCTAGCCTACTTCCACCCGTCTCTAATTACATCCTTTAATGATTTGACCAATTAAAGCCTGCAATGCAACTTACAGGGGAACGGATGAGAAATTAGAGGCTGGCATGCAAACTTCGATGTGGATGTGCTTCTTCCAAGGTTACACACCTCTATTAAGCCACTCGGCTATTTGAAATGCAGCATAATGGGCGAAGCTAATAAAATAAGCGTAGGGACATTTTCAGCTGCTCCCAAGTGAATACACCAGAAGGACAAAATGGGAAAAGCAAAGGTGTATCTATGAAACCAGGGCTTAGCATTTTTGTTTCCCTAAAAGCACAGTTGCCAGCCACATTTCTTTAGCAATGTGAAATGTAGTAATTGCTTTGTCAGGGTTTGGGAGAAGCAGAGCGCTTTCTTCCCACTCTCCTGCCTTTGCCTGGAGTGGAAACAGCAGCGCTGCTGGTTGCCATGGAGGTGTGGGACGAGGGCGCTTTGCTCTCAGATGCAGTTCTGACCCTGCCTCGGGAGCCCCAGGAGATGTCTGGGAGCCTGGCAAAGCAGCGGGGGTCCAGGAGGAAAGGGACTGGAAAGAAAACTTGATTCTCTTCAGGGATGCGTGAGGGCAAGAGGGAGAAAAAACACCCTGTTTCTCTTGTTGCAGCTGAATGTGAATTTAGTATCTTGGACGACTGGCATCATTCGAATCTCTTCACTCCCCACATTCTGTTTTGTCCACCCCAGACTGCTCATGGCTCCCTGAACGGCTCATGCACTGAGTCCTGTGCCTTTCCCAGGAATTCCTTTGCCCTCTCTTGCCTGTGGCCAACTCCTATTCATCCTCAGGTCTGACCAAATTTGTTGAGGACCTCTTGTGTCAGGGACCAGAAAAGCCAAGAATGTGTAAGGCCCAGCCTCAGTCCTGGAGGCGATCAGAGTCTGAGGAATTTCACTGTGTGGTAGGAAGCGTGACTTTCGACCTGTCGGGCAGGCAGCTGTGTCGGGAAGGGGAGGACCTGGCAATGAGACCTGGAAACAGTGATGTCCCACCCGGTGAGCATGATGAAGGAGAGCAAGAGCAGTTCAGGCAAAAGGACAGGACACACAGGGAGTCCCAGGAGCTGATGCTGCCCGAGGGGAAAAAGCAAGGCGGGTGTGGTGGGAGCTGAGACGTGTGCGGAGCAGGGGACCACCCTGAGGAGCTCGGATTTGATCTTATTTGCAAGAGCACCCAGTGAATGACCTTGCATTCTGCAAATTTCCAACTAGGTCCAGTCCTGACGATAATCTGCAGTCTGCACATCTCATGGAGATGGATAGATTGGATTACTGTTTTTGAATTCCACAGAGGAATTCCGCATGAGGAACTTATCTGAGATCACAAAACCAATCAGTAGCAGGGGTGTAAAATAACTCGGCCATCTGCTTTTAGCCACCCGTTGCCCATGCTAAATTATACTCCATTCCTAAAACAGCACTGACCATGCTAGTTTCAGAAAGTTATAGCTGCTCTCAGGGTGTCTTGCACATGGGAGACATTCAATACACGTTACTAATGCATATGATTACATATGAGGAACTATACATACCCAAAGGTTTAAGGAGAAAACTATTTCATAACGTATATTTTTCTTTCTCCTTTGCTTCCTTTTTTGATGTGTTTTAATGCTGTTTCCCCCCTTTCTCTATAATGGCTTTATTACTTTCTCATAGAGTCCAGTTCTTCCTTACAGCTATTATATGGTGATAATGTTTTCTTGCCATTTTACTGTGTTATTCAGGAATTAAGCATACTTAAGATTTTAAAGGAATCCTAGAGATTCCTTGAACTCCTTCTCTGATGAGCCTACCAAGGAGCAGTCTGGCCTCTGCTTGGACACCAGCCCATGATGGGGAACTCGGTACTCTTAGGGGACCTTCATTCTTATTTAAGATAACTTTCAAGGTCTGGCAAAGATTTGTTTCTGAGCTGAGATCTGCTTCCCTGAGTCTTTATTTCCTCACGTTTTCATTCATTCATCAAAGGTTATTGGCACCTGTGCATACTCAGCACTATGTGGACCCTTGAATACAAAGATGAAGTGTTCTTGTTCTTTGCCTTCCATCCCTTAGCTGGTTTTCTCTAGGACATGGTGTCTTTTTACCCTTATTTCCTAACAAACCGCAAAGCCCTTTTGCAAAGCATTTCTAGGGTTGGTTTAATCTGGCGTTGAAGACAATCAATGGGGAGAATCTTCCCCTCGTTTCTCACTGCACACCCAAAGTTGTGTTAATTGGCACTTGGGCACCGTCTGTCATGTCTTGTTGCTTAATTAAATTCACATTTGTTTTGAGTGTTCCTTTTACTCTGCTATTTTTTATGCATGAGAGGATAAAAACAAATGAGGAGAACATTTTATAGTTAAATTAGTTTGAGAGAAACAGTCCTGAATCATAACTCTTTATTGTTCAGATAGCCTTTTATTTCAGTGTCTTTGTTTTCCAGCAAAACCACCAGCCAGTTGATCATTGCCCCTGTTCCTTTCTTCCCTGCCAGAGTTTAACCTTGGCCTTGGTTGCTAATTCTAGTGCCTTCCTCTTGAATTAGAAATATAATAATAACAATAACACTTTGTGTGCCTATAAAGCTTCATATGTTTTTAAGATCCTTTTATATTCTCTAGTTCAACACTCTTCAGAACCTTGTTCACGTGATCGTTTTTTTCCTCTTTCTTTTTACTGCCCATGATAGTCATTTGATAGTCATTTCCCTATGACTGCGAATGAGACTTTGAGCATAGGTCAATTTTATTTTCATTGTGAATTATATTGAATAACAAAGTGTTCATTTTTCAAGTAGGTATTTATCATTGTATTGTCAACAAGCCTAACTATTCACAAGTGACAATGAAGTTTCACCAACTTCTCTTTGACAAATTGAGGTCTTGGTAGGGGAAAACTCATATATTAGGAGTATACTTTGGAAATTTTAAAATTCATTTATATAAGGTTTACATGGCCAGATGAAGGGCAAAGATTTCTTTTACCTAAGGGTGAGACTTGGGTTACAGTGAAGTTACACAAAACTATAAACATTAGAGACAGTAAAATCCACCAAGCAATTAATAAGTACTTACTTGCATTAACAGCTATCCCGTAGGCAACCAGTTTGTGAAATTTGAGGTTTTTGTCTAATTGCCTCCTCCATGGTCCTCTGCAGCACTAGAGTAACAACAACAACAACAAAAGCCTGATATAGGCAAAAATCACAGTGATGACAGTATTATAAGAGATTAGGACTCAGGCTTTGCCTCTAAATTGCTTAAAGTGAGGCTATGTAATACAAAAGTTAGTCACTGCTAGTCAAACTGGCAAAAAAAAAAAAGGTTACTACATGCTTTGCTGAAGTTTCAACTCAAAAATGATTGAATTAGTTCTCTGGCTATAACTCAAGACTCTTAAATAAACCTGCTAATAGCCACATCTCACACAGTTTCTTTGTTTAGAAAATGAAAGGTGATAGCCATCATCCTCATCTATGTAGTTTAAGGAGTCTGTAAATTATTCCTTATTACACAAAGAAAGGCACTGTGTGCATCTATATGTAAATACTCATAAAATCACAATGGTGATTTTATATGGGCGTACCTCGGAGACATTGCGGGTTCTAGTCCAGACCACCACAATAAAGCAAATATTGCAATAAAGTGAATCACACAAATTTCTTTGTTTCCCGGTGCATATAAAAGTTATGTTTGCACTAAAAAGTACATACCTTAATTTAAAAAAATTGTTAAAAAATACTGACATGGCAACACAAAGCAAGAACATGCTATGGACAAACGGTGCCAATAGGTTTGCTCGATGCAAGGTTGCCTCAAACATTTAATTTGAAACAAATGAAATATCTTCAAAGTATAATAAAGTGAAGAGCAATAAAATGAAGTATGCTTATACAATAAATTATTTTACCTAGTAAAGGTTAATGAGGGTCTCATTTTCTGTGTGTTATTCTATTTAACTGGAAGCACAGGTAAGTACCCCAGACAGTGAAGTCAATACAATTAGGAAATGTAGGTGTTAAAGTCTACAGGCTAAAGTCTATATACTGTGATTGTGCTTTCTGGGGGTGAGAACTCAGATGTATCCTGAGTGGCATTTTTCTCAACTGCTTATCTGTCTTCTCTCAATCAAAAACGGTAACAGTTCAAGCTGTTGTAATGCTTCCTTCAGTGGAGCAAGTGCATCAGGAAAGGATTTCCCGATGAGTCCCAATGTTCATGTAAGAAGTCAATGGCAGGCCGGGCGCGGTGGCTCACGCCTGTAATCCCAGCACTCTGGGAGGCCGAGGCGGGAGGATCGCTCAAGGTCAGGAGTTTGAGACCAGCCTGAGCAAGAGTGAGACCTCGTCTCTACTATAAATAGACAGAAATTAATTGGCCAACTAAAAATATATAGAAAAAATTAGCTGGGCATAGTGGCGCATGCCTGTAGTCCCAGCTACTTGGGAGGCTGAGGCAGAAGGATCACTTGAGCCCCAGAGTTTGAGGTTGCTGTGAGCTAGGCTGATGCCACGGCACTCACTCTAGCCTGGGCAACAGAGTGAGACTCTGTCTCAAAAAAAAAAAAAAAAAGAAAAAAAAACTAAGCCTAGAATATACTCCTTATTTATCAGCCTTCCTGCTCTTCCTTAGGAGGCTTTTCAGTGCTCCCCACCCACCGGCCCAAGGGAAGACGTGGATTCATTTCTGTACAAGAGGGGCTCAGGGGAGGGGTGTTGTGCACCTGGGACCAGGGAAATCTTGTTACCAGGGACCTGATCTGAGAATCACTCCCTCCAGGGGTCAGGCCTACATTAACCACATGGCCTTTGATAACAACCACCCTGAAGGGTTGTTATATGTTCTGCTTCTGGTTTTAGAATAATGAAAAATAGCACTTATGCTTAGAATATGCACATATTTTGAAGTAAGACCTCAAGTGTGACCTTGAGTAAATTTATTAACCACAGTTTTCTAATCTGTACACAAACATTCACACAGATGTAAAGAGCATAGCCCAATGCCAGGCTCACAGCAGAGAACAGGTAGCTCTCTCTAGCTCAATGGTTGTAGCAGCAACAAGTTATCAATTTCTTTAGAAGCCAGACTTGAGACTCCTTATTGTGTCTTAAGATCACTGTTACTAATTTGGATTGCAGAAAACAATATAAAACTCTTGAAGGTTCTCTCAGCTCAGGTTTCAGTGATGCCACTAAGAATTAGGGCACTTGCAAGGTTATTGCCCCTAGAAATGGGCACTGAAAAGAAACAGGCAGCTGTTCTTTAGCCCAAGCAAAACCTCTAGTGTCAACTTCCCCTTTGGTGGAGGGTTCCATTTGTCTGCCTGGGCTTGGAATCCCAAAGTGGAGGAACCAGCTCTACTGGAGTAAGGGTCCAAAGCCTGGGTTTGGAGCTGATGGGGCAACTCTTCACTGTGCTTGCACCTGGGCTGAGGCAGGATCCAAGACCTCTCGGGGGCGTAGCCCGCCAAACGTGGTCAGTTTGTTGGTGAAGGGTTGCCACTGGCCCTGGATGCTAGGGCTGTCCGTGTGGAAGGGCTTGCGGATGCGGATCACCTCCAGGCCAGACTGGTCTGCCAACTTCTGCACTAGCGTCACGATCTCCTCGACAGACTTGCAGTGCATGCTCTCCTCGCGCACAGCCCCGTTAACTGGCAAAAGGGAGGTGGGGAGTGAGTAGGCCGGTCAGGTGTCAGATAAAGAGGCTAGCGGGCTGAGACCCGATCCCGCCCTCCAGTCCTAGCCCGGCCCCACTCACGGTATTCGGCCACTACTCTGGGCACGCAGCAGGGCCGCAGGTTCACGTACATTACGACCCCGGGGTTCCGTCGGGCGAAGTCGGTCACCTCGCGTTCCATGAACTCCCTGAGGAACCCGAGAAGGGTGAGCACTGTGACTCGTGACCCGGGGCGATCTCCGCTGGGAGTCGTTACCATTCCCACCCCCGCCCGCGCACCTCCTCCGGCTCACCTGGCACCGCGGGAAGAGGGCCCATCGCGGCTGAGGCTGAAGGTGAGACGCTGCAGCTGCTGCACATAGCGACCCAGCCCGTTGTGGAGGACACTGGTCAGAAAGCGGCTTGGAGTCCCGCGCGCGGTCATGGAGGTAGCTCTGAGCCCGCTGAGCCAAATGGCGAAGAATGGTGGGCAGGACTAAACCTCGAGACTTCCGGTTCCGGGACATCCGCGCCCGTGGAGTTTTGTTTCCGAGGTCAAAGCGAGTGGTGCGTTCGAGTGATACACGTTGCGGGAGAGAAGTGGGAGATGATAGTGACGACACCGGGCCTGGGTCCCGAGCTGCGGAGCTGCTAGTAGGAGAGCGGAGGGAAGGCACGGGGAGGCCAGCGAGGTGGGCATTCCTTTGGGCTCGGAGAGCGGCCGGAGCCGTGTAGTGACGCTCTAGCCGTGCAGAGAGAGGTCCCAGTGAGGGAAGGAGCAGCGAAGAGGGTCTCCAGTCGGGGCCTAGAGCAGAAGGACTACAAAAAGGATGCAGACGGCTGTAGAGATGAGGACGACGAGGCGATTCTGTAGAGGGGCAGTAGAGGTGAGGAGATGATACAGAGAAACCGTATCGGGGAGGAATTGTGTAGAGTATTGTAGACGGTCATAGAGGTGAGTTGGTGGTGGAGAGAAGCTGTAAAAGGACCATAGAGGTAAGGGAGCCATTTTGGAGGGACATACACATAAAGGGTGGTGTAGATGGGCATAGATGTGAGGTAGCAGTGTAGAGGGGCTAAAGAGGATCCAGGGGATGTTTGTGAGGAAGATGTTTGAGGAGAGAAGCCCCCTAGAGTGAGCTCTGTAGAGTGCTGTGTGGAGCATCCCTAGGGTCTGGCCTAGTGAAGACACCCAAACCAAGCACCTAAGGCATTTCTAGTAGTGACTTCCTACATTTGGCTAGGAATGTGGGTTCTTCTCCAAGTTGGGCACCCCCTCCGCATCTTGCTGCCCCTCCGTGGGGTGTGGATGGGTCGGAGGGGTCTACCCCGAAACTTGGTCCCAGGCCCTCCTCGCAGACGGTACAGAAAGGAGGCTCTCCCAGCCTTGGAGGTACCAGTATTGCCTGTAACTGCAACTGAAATCCGCCAGTATTTGCGGGGTCATGGGATCCCCTTCCAGGATGGCCACAGCTGCCTGCGGGCCCCAAGCCCTTTTGTGGAGTCTTCACAGCTCAAGGACCAGACTGGTGTTACCAATTCCTTCAGCCTCTTCATTGACAAGACCACAGGCCGCTTTCTCTGCATGACCAGCCTAGCAGAGGGGAGCTGGGAAGACTTTCAGGCCAGTGTGGAGGGGCAAGGGGATGGGACCAGAGAGGGGTTCCTGCTTAGGAAGGCCCCAGAAGCTGAGGACATTGAGGAGGTCCAGAGGATCTGGGACCGAGCTGTACCTCTCTGGGAACTGCCTGACCCAGAGGAGGTACAACTGGCTCGTACAATGTTTGGCCTTAACAAGGTTACAGATGATACACTCAGGCGTTTCAGTGTGCGGTATCTGCGGTCTGCTCACAGCCTTGTCTTCCCTTGGTTCTCCCCTGGGAGCTTGAGATTACGAGGCCTGAAGCTATTAGGGGCTGAACGCCAGGGAAATGGAGTGCACTACGTGGAGACCACCATTCCTCGGCCTGGTGCCTACCACAATTTGTTCGGATTACCAATGATCAGTCGTCGAGATGTTGAGGTGGTACTGACCAGTCGAGAGCTTGACAGCCTGGCCTTGAACCAGTCCATGGGGCTGCCCACCCTTGCCCTACCCCGAGGAACGTCTTGCCTGCCCCCTGCCTTACTCCCTTACCTTGAACAGTTCCGACGTATTGTATTCTGGTTGGGGGATGACCTTCGGTCCTGGGAAGCTGCCAAATTGTTTGCTCGAAAACTGAACCCCAAGCGATGTTCCTTGGTGCGGCCTGGGGACCAGCAGCCCTGTCCCCTGGAAGCACTGAACCGAGGCTTAAATCTTTCTCGTATTCTTCGTTCTGCCCTGCCTGCCTGGCACAAGTCCATCGTGTCTTTCCGGCAGCTTCGGGAGGAGGTGCTAGGAGAACTGTCAAATGTGGAGCAGGTAGCTGGTGTCCGCTGGAGCCGCTTCCCAGATCTCAATCGTCTCTTGAAGGGGCATCGGAAGGGTGAGCTGACAGTCTTCACAGGTAACCCTTTGGGAAATCACTGCTTGGGGTAAAGGGACAGAGGATCAGGTGACAAAGGCATGTGGGTTTGGGCCACAAAAATGTTTAAAAGGAGATTTCCCCTCCCAACTTTGAAGCTCTGACCTGTGTCTTGGTTTCAAGGGTAGGACTTCCTCCTCACCCAGGTTCCTGTTCCATCCCCCTGTAGGGCCAACAGGCAGTGGAAAGACGACATTCATCAGCGAGTATGCCCTGGATTTGTGTTCCCAGGGGGTGAACACACTATGGGGTAGCTTTGAGATCAGCAATGTGAGACTAGCCCGGGTCATGCTGACACAGTTTGCTATGGGGAGGCTGGAAGAGCAACTGGACAAATACGATGAGTGGGCCGACCGCTTTGAAGACCTGCCCCTGTATTTCATGACTTTCCATGGGCAGCAGAGCATCAAGTAAGATCCCCATCCCCCACCCACATTTCAGCCACTTTGCTTTCCCAGACAGATCCCAGCACTCAGGGATTCTGGTTGCTTTTCCAGCGCCAATGGGAACTCTTTCTAGGTCTCCTTAGGTTTGGGAGGGCAGAATAGGTGGCCATGAGAGTTTTCAGGATGCTAGCTCTTCTGCCTGGGGTGGTCTGGAGATAGCTTGTAATTGACTCTTGAATTCATTGCCCTTTCCTCTTCCCAGGACTGTAATAGACACAATGCAACATGCAGTTTATGTCTATGACATTTGTCATGTGGTTATCGACAACCTGCAATTCATGATGGGTCAGGAGCAGCTGTCCACAGACAGGTGACATCCTCCTCTTGTCTAGCTTGAACCCAATTGAACTCGCATGTCTTCTCAGGTAGCTGGCCTCTGGGCACACACACTGTACTCTCCTATTTTCTGGGATGTGTACAGGTACATACCACCCCACACGTATTATATGGAGGTATGGGGTGTGGCAGCAGGAAGTATGGACAGGGACTTGACTGTGAGTCTTGGGTAGAGGGAGGTGGAATGGGTTGTGGGAGGTATGAATGAATCAAGAATATGTATATGTTCTTGTCCTCCTGTGTCTGATAACCTCTTTGCATTGTTGGGACAGGATTGCAGCTCAAGACTACATTGTTGGGGCCTTTCGGAAGTTTGCAACAGATAGTAGCTGCCATGTGACACTGGTCATTCACCCCCGGAAAGAAGATGATGACAAGGAACTGCAGACAGCATCCATTTTTGGCTCAGCCAAAGTGAGTGGCCTTTATAGGAGCTCAAGCTTTGGAGAGTATAGGGGTGGCCATCATTCAGCCTAAAATCATGTTGAGAAAGGTTTGAGGTGGGGTACAGTAATCTTCATTTTTTTTTTTTTTTTTTTTTTT
>CAUYRT010099655.1:0-24781 GCA_963574885.1 Lepilemur ruficaudatus | reverse complement strand
CACTTCCAAGCCTCCAGAACAGTGAGAAATAAATTTCTGTTCTTTATAAATTACCCATTCTAAGGTATTTTGTCACAGCAGCAGGAATGAACTGAGACAATTTACTTGCAACTTGGTAATTGGCTTCCCTCAGAGAAAGTGATGGAGAGAGACAGAGCAAGGCAGAAGCCAGAGTCATTTTGTAACTAAATCTCAGAATTTATGTCCCATGACTTTCCTCATATTCTGTTTGTTAGAAGCAAGTCACTAGGTCCATCAGAGGGAGGGGATTACATAAGGACACAGATACCCACCGGGAGGTGAGGATCATTGGGAGCCATCTTAGAACCTGTCCACCACAAACAGGGTGAGAGAGTTTAAGAAAATAATTAGAAATAAGATTTAAAATAAGGTCCATGAGAGGAATTACCAAGGCACTTCCTCATTGTTCAAGGCTCACTTGAACCGTTACCTCATCTCTAAAACTTTTCTTGACGTCTCCTGCCTCTCACCACAATAGAAAAGTAAGTCATTCGCTCTATTTCCCACAGTGCTAAATGCCAGCTCTATCCTGGTACCTGTCACAGTGCATCATAATTATTTGTTGACATACCTGTCTCTCCCCCAAGTGTGTGAGAGGTTATGAGGGCAAGTACCACTACTTATTTAGCTTGCTCTTATTCAATGAGTATTTACTGAACTAATCAAAGCCATGAATTCCAGATCACTGGATATTCCTTGGAGGACAGACTGGAAATACTGAGTACCTACAGGTTAAGTGGGAAAAGTTAAGGTTAAAGGTTTTGAAGAAACACAGAAGTGGCTGACAGCAACATTCAACCTTGTGTGGGAGTCTTCCATTTACTCTCCAGATCTAGACTCCACGCTTCTCCCTCCCTCCTCTATGCTCTAGGAGACTCAACCTAAGGAACTGTAGCCTACTCCCTTACCCTCTAGCTTCTAGGCATTTCCTGTTAATGGGAGGTACCAGCTGGAGACCAGAGACAGGGAAATAGTGTGGAAAGGTACTCATTTCCCAGGTTGGTTCCCTGCCACTTTTCCACAGGTTGCCTGTGTTCTTCTAGCAAGGCCACAGCTCCTGCCAGGCCTCTTCCTCTGTACAGCTCCCTTCTTTCTGGCCCCTAGTAACTCTGCTCCTGTCACTTAAGGTCAGCAGCCAGTCCCAGCTCTTCTGCTCCCACTGGCCCTTTTGGAAAGTACTAAACTTTGTTGTGCTCTCTAAACCTTGCCTACACCTTTCAAGATGGTGCATTCATTAGTTTCTACACAAATTACCCAGTTTGAGTGAGCCATCTGTTTCCTAATTGAACCCTGACTGATAGATCTTCCAATGTTATAGAGGGCCAGCCTATTCTGGAATTAATTGTAGCAAAATACACGGGAAAAAATGATGTTGTTGGATTATATGTACTCTAAAATAGTGAACAAAACTTCATGAGGTCCCTGGCCTCATGATATGGTTTAGTAGTCATCTCTTCAATCATATCCAGAGGTTTGTATTTGGTTGCTTTTTTTCAAAGACTTGGGTTTTTTTAAATTTTATTTTTAATTGACAAATAATGTTAACAAACCCACAAAGGTAGTTTTTTCCTGGGCTCAGTTGCTTGGCACACAGAAAGCTATTTACTGAGACAGCAAGGATTATCAAGACAGAAAGGACTTTTATTGCAGAGGATGTCAACTGGAAGGTGGGAGGACTGCCTCAAATCTGCCTCCCCAGCTGACAGGGTCCAGGCTTTCTCTAGAGGTGAAATGAATAATGCATGAAGTGAGCACCATTACATGTTTGGGGTGAAGTGCAAGTCTCACAAGTGTAAAGAGAAATCATATTGGCACATACATCACATGATCGAAAAATGGCAGATAAACCCCTTGCAGGGTAGAGATTTTAGTAGGACATTGGTCATCCTTTTGGTCTTATGTGCATGTGGATTGTGGCGAATAGGTCGCTCAGTGGGCCCTTGGGCAAGATTTGTGGTAGAATGACACTTATCTTGATTTCTCTGATCAGGTAGTGTAAGGCCTTGTGATTATGCCTTTACTGCAAGGAGGCTCCACCATTTATGAAAAATAACTCAAAAAGGGGGAGATCAATGAAACAGAAAATTACAAAGTTCTGGTCAGCAAATCTTACTGGCGTGGGAACTTGAAACATAAGAGAACTACAAAAAGGCATTTTTGTTCATGGAACCAGTTACAATAATTGTATCTATGGGGTATAATGTATACATTATGGAATGTATCAAATCAGGCTAATTAACATATATCCATCACTCAAATATTTATCATTTCTTTGTGGTAAGAACCTTTAAAATCTCAAGCACAGAGAGACAAATATTTTATAATCTCATGTACATGTGAAATCTAAAATAATGAAGCTCAGAGAAGCAGAGAGTAGAATGGTGGTTGCCAGAGGCTGGGGGTGGGAGTGGACACGGAAGGGGAGGTGTTGGTCAACAGATACAAAGTTTCAGTTAAATAGGAGGAATAAGTTCTGTTGTTCCATTGCATAGTACAGTACAATGACAATTAATAACTAAAAGAATAGTTTAGCTATTAATAGCTAAAAGAACAAAAAGTAGCTAAAAGAGTTTTTAAATGCTGTAAGATCTAATGTGAAAGAAAGATCTTGTTCAACTGCAGACAAATTATCTCAGACTTCAGAAGGAGGGAGATAATTACAGCATCCAACTTGTGATAGCAAATGCCACAAGTGGTGATAGTCAAATCACTATTGAAGAGGGAGAAAAGTAAGAAAAAAGATGAAAAGGCAGCATAGAAAGTTGTGTGTAGGTTCAGAGTAAGGTGAGTTTAACATAACAACTAAAAGAGATTGAACACTGACTAAGTGCCAGGCACTACTCTAAGTCCTTTACATGTTTCATTATACTGAATCCTCACAAAACACTCAGGGGTAGGCACATATTACTCATGTTTTATACATGGGGAAACTGAGTCACAGATAAATTAAGAAGCCTGACCAAGCAGTCAGGGAGTGGGTTATCTGGGTATAAGCCCAAGATTCATCCTCTTAACCATGACTCTAAATTAACTAAAGATAAAGGAAAATACTGTATCATCTAATCTAGAGCATCAGGCACTCACTCATTCTAAAATGCAGGGTCATCTGTCCAAAAATAATATAGAGTGAAAGTTGTTTTCTTGTTTGTTTGTTTGTGGGCTTTTTGGTTGTTTTTTAAAATCTATAAGTAGAGAGTTTATTTGGGACTAGCTTGAGGGTTGCAACCAGGAGCAAAGATTAAAGTTGCCCTGAAGATATATTCTGTTAAGCAACAGTTACAAGTAGGAAGTAGGATTTTTAAGGAAAAGAAGAAGCAATCCCTAAATTGTTTAGCAAGAATTTACATTAAAAGGGGAAGACAGAAATGACTGCAGTCCCAGGCTCATGTATCTCTGGGCCTGCATACCTCACATAGCTCAGACTGCTCTGAGCTATTTTTCTCACTAGCATAAACAAAAGATAAATATTTAAGGGGAAGGATACTCCAATTACCCTGATATGATCTTTATACACCATATAAATATTTGAAATTAACACATGTACCCCTGAAATATGTACATCTTTTAAGCATTGATCATAAACCAAATATCTTTATTCATTAGGGCCAAGTGGTAGAAAGTAGGACTTAGTTTTTGTTTCCCCATCATTTCATTCCACCCTGAGATTCCAAAGAGCCCATGCCACCTCCAGATCTAAGAGCCCAAATTGTGTTTGAAAGTCATGATTTCTCTTTTTCTGACTCTACTTACTGGCAGGGTAAAACACATAGAAAAAAAATTTCCCCCATTTGCCTTCCTCAATACTTTCCCTTATTTATAGACCTAACAATCATCTGTCAGCAATGCTGTGTCCACTCTTCCAGACTACAGACTCAACTCTGGAGCAATTCCGAATGGACTCAGTGACTATTCAACACCTTTTACACTGATGGACTGCATGGGTCTTCTTGCTCTCAGCCCCTGTAGGATTTGCACATTTTGTTTTTATTCCCATCACTCATGCCCAGAAGCAAAGCTATCCTATTGACTTGTTTCTGTTTTTATAGACCTCACATTTTGTTTCAGTTTAGTGGTAGTGAGGGGGGGAGTTTTGTTAACATTTAGCAAGATTGGGTTGCCTATTGTCCTCCACAGCTATTGCCCAGGTCCATTTTATGAAGAGTCTAGAACCATTTTTTTTCTTTTATGTTACCAAGGGTTTAATAACAAGAAAACTGGCAAAGAAATTGCAGTCTGCAAGCTACCACCAATATGATTTGATATAATCCAGATGTGAAAATCTCTTCACCATCCTGTCCCCTTCACAGTATAGGTGTGTGACCTCAGTGAAAGCAGGGCCGGTAATTACATTTCTTTGGAGACATATGGGCTCTGCTTTCCTCCTTCTTTTCCCACTTTGAGGGAAAGAGTGATTTGACATATATTTTTATACTTACTAAAACGGATGTGGAAATAAAACCTTAATTACTGGAAAAGCTATTAAGAAGAAAGTATATTTTATTCTTCCAGAGCCACGAGTTTTTCAGGGCAAAGCTGCCTTAGACTTCTTCAGTTGCCACAACCCAGGAATCAATGGAAACCTCAGAAACTGGGCAAAGTCTCTGCCCTTCCCTCACAGTGGTCACTGAGATTGAGGGATGGAATGTTCTAAGACATGGCTCATATGTCTTGCAGTTTGAACCTAACTGGGCTAATTTTCCCAGTTGCCCTGCTCCAGTTACCATGGCTGTGCAACAAATCACTCTAAAACTTAGTGGCTTAAAACAACAATAATCGTTTATTATCGAGGCAACATGGTGGATGAGAAACACCTTAAGCCAGAGTGTCTCTGCAAGAAGGAAAGATTTTAGATGAAAAAAACAAACAGGCAGACAAACATAGGTTGGATGAGGGTTGGAAGGAAGGGTGCCTGAACCTACAGGAGACTCCATGGGAAGGGTTTGCAGAGCAGAACTGGAGGGAGAAAGGCATCAGTAGGGTCTAAATTCCGAGAGGTTTGGAGATCAGTGACAAGGGTAGGTAGAGCAGTTAAGTTCCCCTCCCTTACATCTCAGACTGCTAGTGGGCTCCCAGCTGCTGTAGATACCTGCCAACACCAGCCCAGAGATGGTGGCTGCCAGTGAGCAGTGGGCCTCTTATGGACAGAGCACTGGGACAGATCCCTTGGGACATATCCTGGCCCACAGACCCGAGCCCATTGGCAGGCACCATATTGCTTCATTCTACCCTTTCCCCCAACCCGCAGCTGCCTAGGTAGACAATTTAGCCCCACCCGAGGCATCTGTAGGGAATGGGACCTTTCCTTTTGGGGGTCTACAGTGGACTGAGGGGGTACTCAGACTATGAGCTCCCTACCTGCTGGTTCCCCCTGGTGCTGCTTGCCTGGTGACTACAGCAGAGCTGGGAAAAGCCAGAGACAGAGAGACATTGATCCAGCTTGGGCACCCCATGGATGACTTGATACCAGCATTCTTCTCCCTGTCAGGGTTAGGGATTGATCTCCAGGGCTGGAGGACAGACCTGCAGGCCAGATCCCATACACCGGGGTTGATTGCATTGCCCAGGGGCACAGACGGGATATTTGTGAACAAGCTTACTGTTGTGTGCATGCCTCCGTTAGGGGACAAATCATAGTGGGTCTTAGCTGCAATGTATTCCAGGAGCAACCCTTCTCCCAGGAGAGGGCCATGCTTCCAGCTCAGGCCCTGATCCTGGGCAGGGAACCTCCCAGCAGAGGCCAGGAAGAAACTGTGGAATAGGGGAGGGTGGAAAGGAGCAAGGCCTGCTCCATACTACAGGTCACAGACAGGCCCATCCCCAAATGCAGACTTTTGGCTGAATGGGGGCCACTTTAGCCCCTCCCTAGCAGCTTTGCCCAGAAGCAGAGAACAGAACTTTGACCCCTGCTAACAGCATTCATGGAGCTTAAGGGCAGGCTCACCCAACCCAGCCCCACCCAGCCTCACTCCCCCACCTGCCCATCCTGAGGTAGAGAATAAGGACACACCTGTAAGTCCCAGGACTCCATCCACAACCTGAGGCATTAGAGTGTCTCTCCAGAGGAACAGAAACTGATTACAGGACCCAAAAACAACATTGTAGCCTGCTCCTCCCTGCAAGTGCCACCTACTGACAGGGAGTTCAATTTGCATGTCCTTTTACTGCATTCACTGACTCATCACACAGGGTGTAGTCAAATCTCCCCCACAAGCAACACCTACTGGCTCAGAGACGAAAACTGACTAAACTGGACGTGTCATTTTCTAAACAAAAATATAAAGGCAAGAAGCAACAGCTGCTCCAGATGAGAAGGAATCAGTGAAAGAACTCTGGAAGTATGAATAACCAAACTGAAAAGACACCTCCAATGAAAACACCAGCTCTCTAGCAATGTATATCCACCAAATTCAGAACACTAAAATTATAGAAGAATTAAGAGCATGGATTGTAAGAAAACTCAATAATATGCAATAGAAAATGGATACCCAACACAAACCATACAAAAAAATCTAGGACTTGGCAGAAAAATTCACTAAAGAAATTGAAATATTAAAGAAAAATTAAACAGAATTTCTGGAAATGTAGAATTTATTCAAGGAATTCTTGAGTGGAAAGCCTCAAGAACAGCGAAGATCCAACATAAGAAAGAATCTCAGGGATTGAAGATAACATCTTTCAATTAAACAAGTCAGTCACAGAGATAGAGCAGAGAAAAAGGGAAAAGAGCAAAGCCTACAAGAAATGTGGGATTATGGGAAGAGGCCTAATATGAGAATTACAAGCATCCATGAGGGTGAAGAAGAAAACACACAAGGACTGGATAAACTATTTGAGGATATAATGGAGAAAAATTTCCCTGGTCTTGCTAGAAATCTAGATATCTAGGTATAAGAAGCCCAAAACACCCCTGGGAGATTCATTGCAAATAGGAAGACACCATGACACATAGTCATCAGACTGGCTAAAATAAACATGAAAGAGGCCCTTCTATGAGCTGTAAAAGGAAAAAGAAGCAGGTAACCTACAAAGGAAAACCCATCAGAATAGCAGCAGACTTCTCAACTGAGACCTTACAAGCCAGAAGAGACTGGGGCCCCATTCTCCCTCTTCTCAAACAGAATAATGCCCAGCCTAGAATCTTGTATCCTGGAAAACTAAGTTTCTTATATGAAGGAGAAATAAAGACCTTCTCAGACAAGCAAAGACTGAGGGAATTCATCAAGATAAGATCTGCCCTCCAGGAAGTACTCAGAATAACGTCACACATGGATCAGCACAATAAACACTCAACAGTGTAAAATCACCCAAAAGCTAAAGATCAAAAGCCAGAAAACACAATGGCTCAAGAGAAAAAACAAAGCAAGAAATTTCAACTCAACAGGATAAATAGAAATCTGCCCCACTTATAAATTCTATCAATAAATGTGAATGGCATGAACTGCCTACTAAAGAGACATAGGCTGACTGAACATATAAATATACACAAGCCAAGTATCTGCTGTCTTCAGGAAACACATCTAACCCACAAGGATGCATTCAGACTCAAAGTAAAGGGATTTAAAACAATATTTCATGCAAATAGAAGCCAAAAGAAAGCGGGTGTAGCATTTCTGATTTCAGTTAACTTAGTCTTCAAATCAACACAAGTAATGAAACACAAACACTATATAATGGTGAAGGATATAATTCAACAAGAAGACATAACAATTCTGAATATTTATGCACCTAACTCAGGTGCACCTAGATTCATAAAGCAAATCCTACTTGATCTAAACAAAATGATAAACAGCAGCACTATAATAGCCAAAGACTACAACAACCCTCTGACAGGACAGATCCTCCAAACAGAAAATTAACAAAGAAATAATGGAATTGAACAGAACTCTAGAACAAATGGGCCTAACTGAGTTTTACAGAACATTCTAACCAAAAACCACTAAATATACATTTTTCTCATCAGCTCATGGGACAGTCTCTAAGATTGACCATATTCTAGGCCACGTGTCTCAACAGATTTAAAAAAGCACAAATTATACCATGCATCTTCTCAGACCACAGTGGAATAAAATTAGAAATCAACTCCAATAGAAACTCTCATCTCTACACAAAGTAATGGAAACTAAACAACCTTCTGCTGAATTATTATTGGGTTATGGAAGAAATTAAGATGGAAATCAGAAGAGTCTTTGAACTAAATGTTAAAGGAGACACACATTATCAAAAACTGTGGGACACAGCTAAAACCCTGAGAGGAAAATTTATATCCATAAATGCTACATTCAAAAGATAGAAATATCACAAATAAACAATCTAATGAATTATCTCAAAGAACTGGAAAAGGATGAACAAACCAACCCCAAACCCAGCAGAAGAAAAGAAATAACAAAGATCAGAACAGAACTAAATGAAATTGATAACAAAAATACTATAGAGAAGATTAATAAAACAAAAAGTTGGTTCTTTGAAAAGAGACATAGACCAAAAGAACAGAACTGAGAACCTGGATATAAAACAATCCTCATATAGCCAACTAATCTTTGACAAAGCAGACAAAAACATACACTGGGGTAAAGAATCCTTGTTCAATAAATGGTGCTGGGAAAATTGGATAGCCACATGTAGAAGACTGAAACAGATCCTCACGTCTCACCCGTCACAAAAATCAACTCATGGTGGACAGTAGACTTAAACCCAAGGCATAAAACTATAAGAATTATAGAAGAAAATGTTGGAAAAACTCTTAAAGACATTGGCCCAGGCAAAGAATTTATGAAGACTCCAAAGGCAATCACAGCAACAATAAAAATAAATAAATGAGATGGATCAAATTTAATAGCTTCTGCACAGCCAAGGAAACTATCATGAGAGCAAACAGACAACCTACAGAATGGGAGAAAATATTCTTATGCTACACATTGGATAAAGGGCTGATAACTAGAATCTATACAGAACTGAGGAAAATCAGCAAGAAAAAAATCAAACAACCCCATTAAAAGGCAGGCAAAAGACATGAACAGAAAATTTTCAAAAGAAGACAGACTAATGGCCAACATATTATGAAAAAATGCTTAACATCTCTAATCATCAGGGAAATGCTAATCAAAACCACAATCAGGTATCACTTAACTCCAGTGAGAATGGCCTTTATCAAAAAGTCCCAAAATAATAACTGTTGTCATGGATGTGGAGAGACAGGAACACTCATACACTGCTGGCGAGACTGTAATCTAGTACAACCTCTGTGGAAAGTAATATGGAGATACCTCAAAGAGTTACAAGTAGATCTACCATTTGATCCAGGAATCCCATTACTGGGCATCTACCCAAAGGAAAAAAAGATATTCTATAAAAAAGACATCTGCACTTGAATGGTTATGGCAGTACAATTCACAATTGCAAAGATATGGAAACAACCTCAACAATCTACGTGCCCATCAATACATGAGTGGATTAATAAAATGTGGTATATGTATAACATGGAGTTCTACTCAGCCACAAAAAACAATGGATATCTATCACCTCTTATATTATCTTGGATAAAGCTGGAGCCCATTCTACTAAGTGAAGTATCCCAAGAATGAAAAACAAGCACCACATGTACTCACCATCCAACTGGTATTAGCTAATCAACACTTGAGTACACATATAGCAGTATGTATTCATTGGGTGCCAGGCAGGTGGAAGCGGGGAGGAGGGGATGGATATATTCACACCTAATGGCTGTGGTGTGCACTGTCTGGGGGATGGACATGCTTGAAGCTCTGACTCAGGTGGGGCAAAGGCAATAAATGTAACCTAAACATTTGTACCCCCATAATATGCTGAAATAAAAAAAAAATCATTTATTATCTCTCACAATTCTGTGGGTCAGGAATCTAAGAGAAGCCAAATGGGCCTTCTGATTTGGGGTCTTTAATGAGGTTGTAATTAGACAGAGGCCACGGGTGGGATTGTACTGAGTAATTCTCCACTTATATATTTTGATACCTGATCTGAGGTGACTGGAGGCTGGCACAGCTGGAACTCCTTGGTCCTATCTCCAAGGAGGCCCTTTACATATTCTCTCCATTATGGGAACTTGAGGTAGCTGGACTTCTAATGTTGACTGAATGCTCTGAACGTGCATGTCTCAAAAGGGACAGAGCCAGGCTAGGAAGACATAGTGTCATTTCTGGCACGGACTACTGACTGAGGCAGTTACATGGTCCATCCAGATTTGAGGGGAGGGGTGGAGAGAGGGCATACCCTGCCTCTTGATGGAGGTCTATTAACATCACATTGTAAGAAGAGAGTATAAGATGGTCATCTTTGAAAAAAAAGCCACAGTCTAAATCCCTGGAAAAAAGTCACATCCTACTCATGATGGCAAATTTTTAATATCTGACAGAAGAGCCAATTGGTTGAATACAGACTGGTTAAATCAATTAGAAGTAGAGTATTAGATGTTCAGTTTTTAGATTGTAGAGCTAATCTAACTAAGAGCCAATACAGAGCAAAGCTCTCAACTCCCTATGAGAGATCCATGAGTTGGATCATGGTTATAATAAAAATGGGAAATAAATGAAGACTTTTGAGCATCTACTATGTTTCAGCCACTGGCATATATTAGTTACCTGAATTGTGATAACTGTTGGTTGAGCAAACATTTATTAGGTGTCTCTAATTTATCAGCACCAGTTGTGTAAGAGATAAAGACAGACTCTGTTTAATCCTCAGGAAATGGAACAACAGGGACTCGGATTCTAAACTCCATGGTCTTTCTGCTGATAAGTTTTATTTTTGTGGATTTTACACAAAAATATGATGCTAACTTTCAAATTATTGGAAAGATTCTAAGTCTACACGAGTATGAAAAAGGGCTTGGTCAGAAAAGACTGGGCATTCAAAGATAGTCAGCATCTATATCTGTAGGCCTGTGAGGGGAACGTGAAGCAGGAACTAGAATAAAAGGTGGATAAGTAGTAAGAGGAGAGACAAGGAGAATAGCATAACCAAAGAAGCAAAGACTTGTGTGTACATGGTTTCCCTTCCAAGAGGAAAGAGTAGATACCAAGTGACTTTTTGAGTATGATATCAGCATTTCAGTATTCTTTTTCTTTCTTTCTTTCTATTCAGTATTTCTTTTTAATACCGTCCTTGTTTTAATTTGTTTGGTAGGAACAAGTACCTAAATCATTATGAGAAAAGACAGTTATAAACCTTCCATTAGAAAAAAAATTGAAGAATATCATGATGTTTTTGAACTAACATGCATTGAGGAGTGCTTAGCTTTCTATTTCCTTTACTTCTTAGTTTTCATAGGGATATCTGTTGCTGTATAGCTATCATTTGTTTAAAGCACACATGCAAGACATTAATTACACTAATAGGATGAACAGGAGTTAGAGAAATAGTAGAGTTGTTTTTTATTTTTTAATCTAAATGTGAACATTGAGACTTCATTTCTATAAAGACAGGAAAATTCTGTGTAAACCAGTTTGGATGGAAGCAAATATTCATAGCAACATTATCAATTACTATTTATTAAAAGCCTATGAATTCTTTGTATAAAAGGTATTCAATTTTATAATATAACCCTATAAAGTAGGTGTTGTCATTCTCTTTTACAGATAAGGAAACTAAGCAGAAGTTAAACAGGCTACCCACGGTAATAGTTAAAATATGCCAAACACAATATTTGAACCTGAGTCAACTGACTCATTCCAGGACTGTGTTTCAGTATGGAAGTGTTGATGCTTTGAGTCATTGTCCCAGTGGGAAGATAGTTTTCACTAATGCAGCCAACTGCTATGATCTCTAACACCAATCCTTAATCCAGCAGCCTTGGCTTTTCCATTTACTATCTGTTCAGACTTGGGCAAGTTAGTTAACCTCTCTGTGAGACAAAGTTTATTTTATTGAGATTAAGTGAGATAATGTGTATGAAATAGCTATAAAATTGTCTGTCCTGTAGTAAGTGATCAATAAAAGTGCTACTACTACTATTACAACTATTATTCTTCCTATACTAACATAGCTTTACTATCACTATATATTTACAAGATAACTGGTTTTGTATTAGAGGTACAGCCTGGTCTAGGAGCATGGCAGAACCTTCCAAGGAAAATTAACTTTGGCATCAATAATAAGTTGATCTAGTTGATGGGCTAGAACGGTTGAAGAACCTCTATCACTAGTTATCAGTACTAACACTTAAAAGGGCAGGTACCATAGAAAATAACTGACAATGAATTTGTAGTCTCTGCTTGCAGTCCCATCATGTAATGGGCTGATTATCATTAGGGACTGTGATTCTGATTCTCCACAATTTATTTCTCTTTTTTACCATTTGAGGCAACTTGAAAGAATAATTATTGGCAGATGATGATTTCTGGTGCAGAGCTAGAAAAAAAAATGTATCTGGGAAAGGGAAAATCCCTAAAATATTTATGAAATATTTATCTAAAGTACAGAGAACTACACCTACCACTAAGAGGAAAATGATTTAGATGCCTCCTCTCGCCCTTAAAATTAGAGTTGTCAGTTACCCTACAGGACACCCAGTTGAATTTTAATTTCAGAAAGCAACATATAATTATTTAGTATACATATGTCCCAAATATCTCATGGAACTTACACTTTTAAAAAAGGTTTTTTAAATCCGAAATTCAAACTTAACTGGGTATCCTGTATTTTGATTTGCTAAATCTGGCAACCTTACTTAAAATGATCACAATCAGTCATTACCTTGATGGGCTTAAGTATCTTCATACTTGCCAATTCTACACTGAAGTATGAGGCAGAATGTGAAGCAGGCTCTGGAAGTATGGAGCCCAGGCTGAGTGTGGTGCCAAGTGAGCAATCATATTAAAGTGTGCAGAACAAAGACTTGCATCTTATTTCCCATCATCCCCACTATGTACCCTGTATTTCCACTGAAATGTGAAATGTGTTTGTTCTATAATTCTAAACTTCCCTTTGTCCATTATTCATCTTCTTTTCTTTGTCCTGGACCACCCTTCTCTGTCATATTCTATGAGTCAAATTCCTAAACATCCTTCAAGGCAGATTAGAAATGGCTGAATGCCTGCCTATCCCATGACATAGAGTTGTGGGATGAGGGGCATGGTTTTTGCAGTGGATTATTAATAGAAGTAAGGTGTTTTCTTTCTGCCCAGATGATCAGAAAGTAATAGTACCCTCCCCACGCTCTTTCCTCTTTTTCCATGTAGACACAGACAAGCATCATGACCTTGGAAACCACATATTAAAGATGGGGAACCAAAGAATGGGAAGAACCTGGATGCCGGTATCACACTTTTGAGGAGAGGTACATGATGACCAGAAGCACATTTGGAAGTTTACAGAACCAAGAAGTTAACTCATGTTGTTTCTTTCTTGCTTTGTTATGATTTAGTGTTATTCTAACTAATATAGCCCATAATTAATTGTATCCTATTCTACAAAGCTTTTATCCATTAATTAAATAAGAACATCATCAAGTAGTAAATACAAATGTACGTGACACAGATTTTGCACTTGAAGAATTCACTATCTAGTAGGCATACAATTATAATAAGGAATAACATTTTTGAGCTCTGTTTCACATACTGTGATAGCCGCTTTACCCATATTAATTTGATCTTCATAAAAAAACCTTTAGAAAGATATGATTATTATAATTCCCATTCTACTGATAAAGAAACTGAGGCTTGAAAATGTTAAGAAATTTGCTGAAAGTCAGACAATTGAGTGTGGAAGTCAGGTTTTAATCCTAGACAATCTCTGTGAAGCCTACGTGCTGAATCGATACTGAAATTCAGTATGATAAATGTTGAACAGAAAAAACAGAGAAAAAATGGCTAGTTTTACTGGAATAAGGTTATCCAGAAAACTTTCTTAGAAAAGGTGATTCTTGAGCTGATTCTGAAAGGATGAGCTTGTTGATTCTGAAAGGAGTTTGTTATCTACCCCTCTGCCAAAAAAAAAAAAATGGTGAGGAACCATTGAAGAGCTAAGGGAAGGAGTGATGGAGTCAGCCTGATATTCTTCCTAGTGCTTTTTCCCATATATCCCCAGTGATATTTTTTTTTTTTTTCAGAAAACACCCATACCTAGCCTATATACCAAACATTTACTTTTTAGGATACTCAAAATAGTCTCTTCGTGTAGACTTTTCTGGAAGGAACCTACTTGTTCTGAACTCTTTGTGCTTTTTTTTGTTGTTGTTGCTTCCTTTTTACTGTTGGACCTCAGAGAAAACATTCCAGCATGTCACCATGTCAGTAGCCAAATCAGACAGATGATGAAAACAGCATGCTATATTAGTAACAGAAAAACAAGTTGTAAACCTGCCTCAAAGACTTCATGTTGCTCTTGGCTATAACTGGGGAAAAGGCTTGAAGTAGGCACATGAAGTACAAAAGTACAAATTCTGCTTCAGATCAGCAATTGGGTAGCACAGTTAGACCTGAAATCAACATTAAGATCAGTTCCTAAAAGTGTATCTGACACATAGTAGGCACTCAATAAATATACATGGAATGAATGAAGATCAAGAGAGACTCTTTCCTCTCCCCTGGGCTGGTACCAATGGATATAGGTTCTCCTTAACTGTGTACTATAGATTGATGAGGGAATTTAGGAAGGTAGGCAGGAGAAAAGGTGAACTTTGCTTATCTAAAGTTAGACTTTTAATTGTCTCATCCACCAAATGTGAAACTGGAAATAAAACCTAAAGAGTCTCTGTTAGGCCGAAAGTTAACAATTTTGCCTTACAGGAGAAACTGCACAGCACTTATATTTGGCCAAAGTGGTAAAGATCACATGATTAGGTTGAATATATAGTACATAGTGCTAATAAAACCAGTATTCAGGGTTTGTTCACTGCCTGGGCCCTTTGATTTTTCTGTGCCTGGCACATTGCAGGCACTTAATCAATGCTTATTTATTGAAATGATAAAGGAGAGAGAACTGTGTGGTGTTCAAATGAGACTACCAATTTAAGATGTTTGGGCAGTTTCTCTACAGCAGACAATTAGGAGCAAGGCGATTGAATAAGGCAGTGTATTGCAGGTGATACTGATGTCAGACAGGTAAGAGATGTCCAAATGTTGGCCTTGCCACTTACTTGTGGTATAACTTTAAGTACATTGGTTGGCCTTTTTAAGCCCTTTTTTCTTCTATAAAATGTAAATATTTTTACTTCTATCACAATGTCATTTGAGGATTAAATTAGCTAAGTAGATATTTGACAAATGCCAGTAAGAAGAGGGTATTTACTTTGAGGACACGAAGCCCTGGGAACAGAGCTGATCATCTGCAAGGGGTCACTAACTAGACCAAATGGGTTATTTGTGGCCAGTGTCCAATTCGATTGGTTCGTTGTTTTATTTGCTGTTGCTAAATATTTTGCCTCTCACCTCTGCCTTAGGAAATCATTGTATCACGCAGTGTAGTAAATCAATAACTCTTAATTATGACCTCAGGTCATGAAGGAAAGCACTGAGTTAGCATTGATTCAGAATGTTCTTTCTAAGAAGAAAGCAGGTAATGCTTTTAAAGGAAAACCTTGGTATTCTCTGAATGATTTTTTCCTACCAATCAAGTGGTTAATCATGATTTATGTGGGCAATCCACTTGCTAGAACACTGAAATCCCCAATGAAGCTAAATCAACGCATGTTCTGGTAGTAGCTGCGCCTCATTTACTCTCGAAGTAATGTGTTCACAGGAAGGGCACAGGTTCAGATAAAAAGAAACCTTGTAAACAGGAGTGGTTTGTCAAAATGAACTAAGCATTGAAGCACCAAGGCAGAGGCTCCTGAGAGCAGGGCTGGGCTGTGGCCTCCAGACAGCAGCTTTGCCTCCAGAGCCAGGCCAGCAAGGTCTTATGTAACAGAGGACTGTTTTAACGCCGGCAGGAAACCCTGCGTCCAGACGACACCCTGATCCCAGACGACTGCCAGGTAGCAGCCTGACTGCCTCCTTTCTTCTCTCTTCCCCACGAAAGAGAGACCCATAGCAGATTTTTCCCTCACAGCCTGAATTTATTAGATTTGTTTTTTCTCCCAACCATGCAGTGGAGGTTGAATCGCCCTCATTCATAAGCTGACTCCAGACCAAGAGAAAGAGACAGCAGGATCCAGCTATTGCACCTAATAAAATGTGTCGACTGGAAATCATGAGAGAAAATTGGATGAAAGATCCTAAATAATAAGGGGCCTCAGGAACCCACACTGGAATGCCAATATTTTTACGGGTTTTGGGGTGTAAAGATGCTTTGGGCTCAGCATTAAAATAAAAAAAAAAATACCCTCCTTACTTTTGATCACCAGTTCATCATGGGTTTCCAATGATTCTCAAGAGGTTGCTTCTCTGCAGACAAATCCTTACTCTTTCGAGAAGAAAGTGGATTGAGCTGAAAGGCAGAGCAGAGACAAGGGTTTGAGAATCGTCTGATTGGTTTCAGCCAGAGCCCCTGCTCTCATCTTCCCCGTGCCGTCTCCTCCCCATCCTGCTCGCTAGCACTGTTCATAATTATCCGCTGTCATGATGCTCTTGCTCTTGGCAATAAACACTTAGCACTGGTTGCTACTGGTTTTTGCCAAGACAGCATGCTCCACTCAGATTTATGATCTAAGAGATGTGAGGCTAACTTTCACACCAGAGTTCATTCCACACAAGAAAGGGATGGTATAAAAAAGCCTCCTCTCTCACCATGTCCACCTACTCCTTGTTCCCCATATCCATGACGAGCTGCAGAATGTACCAGTAGAAATGGGAAGGCTTTGTATGGGGAAAAGGGCAGAGGCTTGATGGGCTATATGTTTCAAATCTGGTTTGAGATCTATTTCTTTTTGTCAGAATATGCTTTCCTTTGTTCTTCATAAAAGAAACCAGAGGCAAAATCACAAATGAAACAGAAATTTCCCACTGCTACGCGGTAGTCGTTTCAACTCTCCCCTATTTGTGCCTTGGGGCACCTCTGCTCTTCCCCTACCAAGCATCCACTCTATCCAAGTCAACATGGCAGAGAACACAATAGTCTTTAGAAGCAGGTGTACCTGGGTTCAAATTTGCTAAACCTCTTTGAGTCTGAATCTCTTTATTAATAAGTAAGCAAGCAGCTGGCATAAAAATACCTTTTCTTATGGCTGGCATGAGGGTTAATGCTAAAGTGTCTGACACAGGACTGACACACAAAAAAGGTGTGCGTTTCCTTCTACCTTTGTGTCCATAACATTTCCCTTGTAAGCTTGTGTATCTCTTTTTAGGCCACCTTCTCTTGTCCTGAAGTATCCAAAAATGCCATTGACACCAAAACTTCCCACCTCTAATTTGCCTGTTTCCTCTTCTCTCAGAACATTGCTCTGCCTTTGGTTGTTCTGATCACTTAACCATAGTTAGAGAAAATTAGATGCACTTGGTCAATATATTGCTTCTTTCAAGTGACATCTCATTTTAATAAAAATGGGTGTAGCACCTTAACCCAAAGTCCTGAGGCCAATAAGTAAATTAACTCATCAAAGATTCATTGTATACCAGCTAATGCAAAGCACTGAAGTGGATGTAGGGGATGATAAGGATGAAAAATAGACTTGGGTCTTGTCCTTGCAGAATTTATAGTCTAGAGAGAAGACACATAGAAATAATTATTAAAAGTTGGATTCCAGGGAATGTTAAAATAGAAGTTGAACCAAGAGTCATGGGAGTATGTGAAAAAAGCATATGAATTCCAGCTAGAGAAATATAGGAGTGGTTTTTTTGTTTGTTTGTTTGTTTGTATGGGGTTTTTTTTTCTGTTTTTTGTTTTGTTTTGTTTTGCAGGAGACATGGTTTGAGAATGGCAAGAGTAACTTGCATAAAGACCCAACAGCTAAAAAATGCATAATGCTTTTGGAGAATAGCAAGTAGAATATGGTGGTTGTAATATAAGTTACAGGTTAGGAATATATGGTATAGTGAAAAATAAAATTATAGTCGAATAAAAATAGTTGAGGACCCTGCTTGGCAGCTTAAGAAATCTGTTTTTCACTTGCAGTAGAAATCTCTTATAAATTCTAAAGCAGGAAAGGTCACAATTGTTTGTATACTTAGAGAGACCATTCTGGAAGCAGATTTGTATTGGAATTAGAAAGATTCCAAGCTGGTAATAGGGTGACCAGTTAGAAAATGTCTACTATTATATAATTCAGATCTAGGGTAACAAGGCAATCATAGTCAGAGGGTAATGAAGTGGCAGAATGCAGGAACAGATGGCAGGGACATTTAGGAGGTGGAGACAACGGGGCTTGGCTTCTTCACAAAGTTTGGAGTGTGCCAGAGAAGGAAAAGTTGAAGATTAAACTAAGGGTTTTTTTTCTATGGAAGACTGAAGCACAATAATGCCATCAGTGAAATGGGTAAGTTATGAGTTTGGTTTGGGGTTTGCACTAGAACACATATGATGCAGGCAGATCTTTCTTGAGCTTGGATAGCTTTAAACTTGCTGGGTCACAATTCCCTCATCTATGAAATAGGCATCATAATTCATATTGTGGCTACCTTGCTGGGTTGCTGTGAAAATTGGGCAAGGTCATGAGTACAGATGCCTTTTCTAAACTGTCTAATTCATTCACAAGTGAGGAATAAATAAAACCATTCAAATGCCCTACTCTTTCCATAGAGACAATGCCATGTGGGTCAGCATGGGGTTTCCCATACATGAAGCAGTCTTGATCTCTAAGAAGATTGGTTGTTTACAAAAGAAATCTCAAGTAAATGTGTTCTAAATATTGCATTTTTGTATCTGACCTAGAAGTATCCAATTTTTCACTGCCAGAGTGTTCTAGATTGAATCAGCTCCAATTAGGGTTTTGACCAAAAAGGTTTTCAAAATGAAAAAGGAAAACAAGAGCCATTGTTATGGAAGCCTGAGAAGTCTATATTTCTGGCATTTGGCTCACATGTGAGTACTTTAATATTCTTGGAATAATTTAGGATATAAATGAGGCCAGGTATCATAAGGGGCCTGGAATATGAGAGGGAATTTAATAACACAAATGATACAAAACCTTCTTTACTACCAAACTGTGCAGAAGGTCTTGGTATGTCTACACATCTAAGGGTCACCTCTATGTGACTTTTTATAGCTGGCACTGGCCTGCTATGATAAGAACCTCCCATTGGGATGCTGGAAATCTTGGGACTGATAAGAGAATCAGAGATGTGATTATAGCACCTGATTCTCTGCTAGAACTGTAAGCAGTTGATGCAGAAAGGCACGTGAGAAGAAGCTACCCCACAGACATGTGGTTAGGACATGGAGATACTTTATTTTGTCATAAGTCTATTACAATATTACATACATGAAATTTTCTTCACCCAGTATGGGTGTATTTATTCAGTCTATTTATTTATTTATATCCAGGTTTTGATCTAGAGGGAATTAAGGAAGCTTTAAAACTAGTATTAAAGGGTAAAGTAAATATATAAGGGAACTGGAACAAAGAGAAAGTAAGAGAAAACAAATAATAAACCTTTTGTGATAGTACAAAGAAAAACAAAGCGCCACATATTTTTGCAAGAGTCGTCACCTAATCTGGCTTTATATTTCTAGATAGGAAAAGAAAACATCAAAGCATGCTCAGTGTTCACGGATATTCAGAAGGCACACAGCTATTTCTGGTGGTAAGACTTGCCCAGGTTTCTGCTATGGATCCAACACTTGGAATACACTGGGCAACATCTTCAGCATCTTCATCATAGAGAACCAAAAAGTTTCATCTGATTTTCTTTATTATAACATTGCTTAATGAATGAGGGACAGTGTACTAACCCTGAGATACCACAGGTCAGAGTGTATGAAGATCATTTTTGAGCCAATCAACAAAATTGGAACTCATACTGTAAATATAAAGCACTGTATCAAAGTCACACTTACTGAAATTGATAGCTATTCTATGGTTATGCCAGAGAATAGTTTTATCCTTATGAAACATACATTGACGTATTTAGAAATAAAGGGACATGATGTATACAATCTAGTCAGGGGGAAAGGAGAGGGAGAGAGAGAGAGCAAATGATAAAGCAAATGGGCCTAAATGTTATTCAGATGACTCTGAATGAAGGGTGTTTGGGTGTTCAACATACTATTTTTATTTTTGGAACACTTCTACAAGTTTGAAATTATTTCTAAGTAAGATGTTTTTATAAAAAGGAATAATTTTTACTATAATTGAAATACAAAGCTATTTTAAAAGAAGTACATGCAATAGTACATTTTAGAAAGTTATAGAAGTAATAAACACCATTTGATTTGTAAATACAAGTGGTTACTTTTCTTAATCTGTTTGTTTAATTTATTCAGAATAATGCTATGTATATATTGAAATATAAAATAGCTGCAAAAATTCATTACCATTGTAATATCTTAGTTTTAAAAAGATAATCTTATTGTTTATTTTTATTATAAAGCTGATACATTTAAAATGCAGTAATTTTGAAATACAAAAACAAAATTAAATTAAAAGCACCCATAATTACATCACTTAAATACTTCATGTGCATATATTTAGAAATATAGAATTATTATATAATTCAGTTTTGAAATTTGCCTTTTGCAAACTTTATAGAAACAGCTTTCTATAAAATGTAATCCTTTAAACAGCTGGATGTTTACAACTAATGCGTGTGGAGCTCACTGTCTGGGGGATGGGCATGCTTGTAGCTCTGGCTTGGGAGATGCAAAGGCAATATATGTAACCAAAATATTTGTACTCCCATAATATTCTAAAATTTAAAAATAAAAAAATAAAATAAAAATAAACAGCTGGATGTAACTCTTAACTAAAACAATCTATTATTATTTATTTGACCAAATTTAACCTCTGTGATTCTGTTTAGACAGAACCTCTGATGGGTGATGGGATTTTACTTTATGAGGATTCCCCCCCCCCAATAAAACTTAATAGCAGTAGTGGAGCAATTAAAGGCAATTTATATTTTCTTGTGAAACCTTTTTTAGTGGATGGAAACTCCAGTTTTCAGTTAACTTTTCGGTTTGGTTTTTAGTTGGATTTAATATTAGAGATAGATGATACATACAAAATGAAAGCATAAATAGAGAAGATTAAATCCTAAAAGCTTAATAAATTCTTTGATTCCAGCATGTCCACATTATACTGTCATGTGTATATATTTGGGAAAGCAAGAAGGATTTCTAATAATTTATTACATCCACCGGAGTTCTTAGGAACTCTATACATGGAAGATTAGAAAAAGAATATAGTAAGACCCCTTTTCAGTTGAGGAATAATTGCTACCTTCTTGTGCTAACCAGACTGTTCTTCCAAACCAACCAGGCATTTACTATTACAGTCATTTAAGGTAAAATGAACTGTTTGTTTTACAAGGAAGCCAAGTTGGAAGAAAGCAAATTGTGGGAATGTTTCTACAACACAATTTCATGCAATTTGGAAATAAAATGTATTCAGGAGATACAGAGATGTATTAATTTGGGGTGAATTAAAAAAAAACAAGGAATACAACAAGGAAAATTACTCTGTCCAGGAACAGAATGATGTGATTTATTTTGGAGCCAATTTACCTAATTATTTCTTTCTTACTTTGAAAGTCCCTGAGACAGCTTTGATGTTACAGAATTCCTAATCCACTTTTCTCAATATGATCTGCCCAGAGGCTTTCCCTCAAAACCACCAGGCTTCCTTGCTGACTTTTCTCCTGGACTGGAAAAGGGCTAGTAGAATGCAATATTTTGAAATAATTGTGTTATCTTGTTGTTTTTATTGCTCTCCAATCAAATTTCCTATTAACTTTCATTTCCCCAAGCATACAAAGGCTGCAATCAGCCTGCTAATGCTCTATATCCTGGGTCTCTGTTTACCATCAAAATACTTTGGGGACCTCAGGGTACTCAACTCCTGCTAAGGGAAAAAGAGGGGAGATTGCTTAATCAGAAATCTCATATCTGCTAAAATTTAGCTAATGAGTACACTCAGAAAATAATATGCTTTGATTCAGCTGAAGTCTGTAAGGAACCTTAAGTCCCTAAGACTATAAAGAGAGATACTTTTCTGCCCAGAGTCCTTTCTTTGAACTAAGTAGGTAATCATCTACTTCATCCATGGAAAAAAGCAGATCCACATACAGCCTTAATTTTTGAATTCTTATTAGTGAATATTGGAATGCTAAAGGCTAAAGGGAGATTATATTAACAGACTATCTCTTTGATTTCATAGTTGGATAACACAAGTTCAGACAGATGTTCTAAGTTGTCCAAGGTCAGTGAGAGAGTATGCCAGACTGGGTTTAGAACTCAGGACTTTGGCTCTCCTGTCAAGCATGGTTTTTGCAGCATCCCTGCTGCTAAATTGAAGATTTCTAAAAGATTACAATAAAGCCATAGAGAATCAGGAGATTTTAACATATGACATGTTACAGATGTTTGGAATCTAGCCTTCAAAATATTTTTCAATAGTCTTTAGACTGAAAACATTCTGATTGACCTGGAAAATATGTATCAATCTTAAATATGATTATTCTCTGGGAATGGTTTTTGTGAATTGGATTTACTGTATTATCCAATTTGATTTGGTATTTTGTAGTCTTTGAAACAGGAAATTTAGAAAGTTTGTCTCGTTAACTGCTTGTTCCAAATATTTATATAGTCACTTGATTGCTCCCTTTTTTTTTTTTAATCCAAAAATCTTGGCATGAAAAATGAAGACAACTATATGAATAGTTAAAACAAAAATATTTGCATGTTTAGCTCAATATTTAATATTTTGGGTAAAAGACTGTACTGCCTGATACCATAAAGCAAATCAAGTGCCCACCTCATGTGTAGACATAATAAAATTTTTTTTTTATAATAAAGATATCTGGAAGAGGGATGATATGATATATTCATTTTTTTCTCCTAATTTGTATGTATTTTATAAATAACATTTAATAATGCTAGGGGGAATAAGTAGGGAAGGAAGAAAGAGAGAAACAAAGGAAGGAAGAGGGATGGAAGAAAAGGAAAAGAAGATTACAGTCCATACCTCTAACCCTATAACTGTCTTCAGTTTTTGTATTCTCTTCTCTATATGAATAACTTCATCATTGTGAAGATGAATAAGTACTTATTTGACTCCATATCAACATTAAACATTGTATCATAGATCTAGGCATTTATATGACTACCATTGCACTTATTTATTTATTCATTTTTTGACTACCATTTTTAGTGGCTCTTTAATGTTCATCAAATTGAAAAATCATGGGTCACCTAAAGCAGTTTACTACTGGCAATTTTATTATTTTCCAAGTTTTGCTAATGTAAATAACACTTGAGTAAATACATTTGGGCAGCGTCATTTGCTTAAATTTATAAATATATCTGGCAGCATCACTTACTCTTACATAGGGTATATATTTCCAGGAGACCAAAAAACCGGCTCACAAAGATGCAAAACTGTGTGGCTCCTAAAACTATAGATCAAATCACAAATCACTTTTAAAAGAGGTTGTACCAATTGATAATATGGTAGATCATTTTTAAATTCTTCAAAAGTGACATGGATGATAGTTTTAGGCAGCTTTTATTATAGGGATGGTATTATATTTATGACTATATGTCTATACTGATTATTGTCTACTTTCCACAAAAGATATAGGAAGTTAGAAAAAAGTAGGTCACATCTTTCAGAATTCATTATTCCCAAAGTTCTCTTTATAGTGGATATGGACATGGTGTCGTATGGCATAAAAGAAAGGAAACTTTTACTATAAATCCAAGTTAGGGATTATATTTTTCACAAAATACAGAGTAGAAAATAAAGCCTACGCATTTAACATGGCCTAAGTTGATCTGATGTGCCTGTGATTGTCACACAAGATAATTGATTGTAGCTCTAAGTACAGCAAACTGGAGAACTAAACTAAATGCATAAAAAATTAGTTGTAGTTATCTGCATATTTTAGGTAAAGTCTTATTTTAGTGTATAATACCCAATTAGCTTTCTCTACCCTTGGCAATATTGCAATACTGAATGTCCATGAAATCATCCTATTTCTAAACTGCAATCTAAAAAAATTGTTTTGGTCTCCATTCCACTAACCATAGTCATTATATAATTAGAGATTCAGGAACTGAGATTGTGGGATCATGTATCTGCAATGTAACTTAACCATGGAAAACTAGAAAATATTATATTGATATTTATGAACTCTTAGATTTAGTCAAATAGTTGTGGGGTTTGAAGGAAGAAACTATATATGAGATCATCTAACAAGTTTTATTGAATTTGTCATTTTTAGTTGCAGTAAAGAACAAAAGTATATAAAAATGGCATTTCAAACACACTAACAGTTATCTTCAATCTAGCAATTAGACCAAAATTTAACTTCAGAATCAGCATATTTTCAAAGAAGTTTACTATATAAGAAACTAATTTATTTTTCTTATTATGTTAGCAAGTTTAATAAACCTAGGAAAAATATAATATTAATAGCCTCCTCAATTCATTTCCCCAAATGTACCAATAGAAAGCATGATTCTCTTAAATTCTTAAGAAATATGAAATAATTTCAAAAAAATTTTATCTTGTACACAAATAGAAGGTAAAAGGGTTCTAATTAAGTCACTGAAGTCATTCTTTTTTTTTTTTTTCCTTTTTTATTGGGGGAAAAACTACAAAGCATTTACAGTATAATGTTTACAGTCACAATTTATAGTGAGCTGATTTCCCAAAATATATTACCACTCAAGTTGACTTATCTTGTTACATTTAAAA
>CAUYRT010099654.1:0-12923 GCA_963574885.1 Lepilemur ruficaudatus | reverse complement strand
ATATCGCATCTTTCTCTACTTCCCTTATATGGAACTGATTAATCCATATTGGATCATAAAAATTTCAACCCTGGCCCTGAGCTCAAAAAATTGCAGTAACTAGCTGGGTGTGATGGCACATGCCTGTAGTCTCAGCTACTTGGGAGGTTGGGGCATGAAGATTGCTTGAGCCTAGGAGTTCAAGGATAAAGTGAGTTATGATGGTAACACTGCATTTGAGCCTGGGAGACAGGGGAAGACCTCGTCTCTAAAAAAATTAAATAAGATACAATAAAACAAAGATATCAAGAAAACACTTGATGCTCCACCAACTGAAATGTTGGGTCTATGTCCCTGCTTCTTGAATATAGGCAGGCTCTGTGACTGCTCTGACAGATCGAATATGGCAGAAGTGACATTGTAGCACTTTCTATCCTTTTGGCACTTATGCTTGAATCCCTAAGCTGCCACATGAGAAGTTTGACTACCCTGATGAACAGACCACATATAGAGGCCCTGAGAACTCATAGTGTGTGTGAGTGGCCCTACTGGGCACAGTCTTCCAGTTATTCCTGCCAAGGTACCAGGAATGTGATTGAAATCATCTTGGATCCTCCAGATCAGCTGCCAGTCAAATACCACTCAATAACCAACCCATTTGCTGCCATATAGAACAGAAAAATCATCCAGCTAAGCTGGAACTGAATTCCCGGCCTTCAGGTCTTGAACATAAAATAATGATTATTGTTTTAAGCTACTGATTTTAGTGTGGTTTGTAATGTAGTGAATAACTAAAACAGATTCTAGTTCTACTCATGGGTTTAGACTATCATATTTGTTTCCTGCACTAAACTATTACAGAAACAATAAAACAACAACTATAAATAGTGAATGATCAAGTCTTCTACCAATTTGAGGGGGAAAAAGTTTGCAGCTGGAAATGGAATGTCAGAATCTCAGTGTCTGTACATGTGTTGGCCTAATAGAGCATCCTGAAATGAAAGCACGTAGAAAACTCAACAGGTATTTGAATAAAGGCGCTGACAGAGGCAATAGAAGGCCTCATAATTAGGCACTTCTATTAGGAGGATGGTCTGGAAGCCCGACATCTCTCATAATAAGTTAAGTATATGCTGAAATAATATAGTCAATGCAATTTATTCTTTTGTCTCTTTCCTAGGCATTGAAGGTTTCTGTGACTTTAAAAAATAAGACATTGATGGTGTCAGCTCAAATTCAAGTATATGTCCATGTCTTACTTATAGACTATACGACACTTACATTTTGAGAAAAAGGAGTATTTCATAAAGAAGAAATTTAATAATAACTCTCTTTACCTATGCTAAAATTTTCCTGTGAGTAAATGCCTAAGATGCAAAATAAATACATACATAAATAAATACATAAATAAAATTACACATGACAATCAGTAAAAACGCATCTGCATGGATCGGTGATGCTCACAAGGGACTCTGAAAAGTCAAACATATCTGACAACTAAAGTTAGACTGTAAAGAGAAAACTCCTAGAAAAATTTATGGGAACTGCAGTCTCTAGACAAGTTGTTTCCTTTATGTAGCTGCCCCTAAGTGGGTCCGCAGCCAAGTGCCTGCTGGTGAACCTCGGGCTGCTTTGACTAGCAGGACCCACACTTGAGAAGAGGAGCAGAGGGGAGCGGGGGCCAGCTGAGACCCTCTGGCAACTCCGTGTCTGCCACTGTGTTTGATTGAAATGACCTTCTGAGAGAACGGCTTTCTGTTTTCTTTCTACCTCCCAAATCTCTCACAGTTTCTCTTTTTGGCTGGTTATAACTTAGAGTCTTATAGGGTACTGGTTTCGGGCAAAATATTTTCCAGACTTTGTCCAGTTAACATCACACAATCCAGGACCTTGTGCCGTATCCAGTTTAGGTATTTCAAAGACAACCAGTTCTTCTCAGACTGAAACACTTTATACTTCAGGGCCTTCTCCTCAATCCTTTCCTACACAGAATGTCAACAACAAAAAGTAGAGAAGGAAGAAGCCAGTTACATTTACATGTTAAAGCTAAGGGACACAATTTACACGTTTATGGTATCAGCTGGCATCAAGGGGTATATTGTACCATGCCTAAATCAGAAGGTGTAAATCTTCACTAATGTTTCTGCAGATTATATCTTCCTTATAAAATTTCCTCTCAAACTGGCACTCCCTTCACAGTTCAACTCTAGTCCATACAATTCAGAGAAGTTTGTTTTGTTTTATTTATTTATTTATTTTTTTGAGATAAGGTCTCATTCTATTGCCCAGGCTGGAGTGAAGTGGCCTGATCATAGCTCACTGTAAACTTGAACTCCTGGCCTCAAGCAATCCTCCCTCCTTGGCTTCCCAAAGCTCTGGGATTACAGGTGTGAGCCACAGCACCTGGATTCAGAGGGGTTTTATGAGGAGAAAATAGAATAAAAAGATTTTAAACTTGAGAATTTCATCTTTACTTTGGACCCATGTGTAGTTAAGGTGATCTTACATTTGTTCTCATTTTGTGACCTGATCTAAATCTTGCAAATTCTTGGATCTTGCTACATATAGCACCTATTTCTAGCTTGGAAAATTAGTACTCATAAATATCACCTTCCTAATATCTAGGATCAGGCCAACACAAAGATTATGTGCATCCTAACATCTCAGCTTTATCTAATTCTGCAATCACAAAAATGATAATAAGATAAAAGGACATTCAGGATATTGAAGGATCATAAGGATTTTTCAGGGAATTGACGAGAAGGTCATCAAAGGCTAGTTTTAGCGGGACTATACAATTTGCCACTAGGTGTCAACTAGAGCTCATTTTAAATATTTTTGATTGCTATCCCAAGTCCCACTTAAACCAAACCTAACAGAAAAAAATACAACTTTATGAAAGAGGGAAGAAGTTAAAAATTGTTTTGAAAAAAGTGACAATGATTGATAAAGTTTATTTTAAGGCTTATGAAAAAGCTCCAAGGGACATCTAGAATTTTGCAAATATAATATCATCAAGTCAATTTTTCAGATAGACATAAAATATTTCATATGGAATTTTGACCCTCTAAAGCACTCTGAATTCCACTGGTCCACTTACACACAAAGAGCACGTGTTGGACTTCACTTCTAAGTCAGAGTGTTTGCTGTATTGACTAAGACCTTAGGCAATCTTCTATCTTTCTGCCCATGAGATGAAGCAGTTTCTTATCTTCAATTTCTCTTCTATAGGATGTAGGATTTTCATGCTATCCATTCTACTCTATCTTTAGAGAGAATGTAAATCTTCCTAAAGGAACTGGAATCATCGTTTAAAGCCTTGCACTTAGCTGCAGAATGATTCAAGCAGAGACAGTAACTCCCTTACCAGTGATCCTTAATTTTGACTTACAGATTTTGGCTCTATAGGAGATATTTCTGTATCTGTGTTCAGGCAGTCCCAGACTTCTCTGATGAGACTGATAGAAAAGGCATTGACTTGCATCAATTGTGATGATAGGTTTTATGACTGGACTGAGATCAGAAATTCATTTTACAGACCACTGAACAATTGCTAAATGCCTGCTCACCTCAGTTTCCAACCATTCACTAATAATTTTAGTCCTGGGGTGGATTTTATGAATACTGGTCAAATGCCACAAGAGTGGAAATTTGAATCATTGGAAAAAGAAGAATGATTTTGCTTTAATATGTGACCTCACTGTCCTCTAAATTTCCTTTTTAATTTTTTTGTATAATTTCTTCTTAATCCACAAAAGCAACCAATATTGCTTATTAACACTCTTACTACCATTTTTTTTTTATTTCAGGATATCTTACTACCATTTTAAATGAAAGGATTTATATAGATTGAATTAAAGTTGAAAGTAAAATTAATTTACCATATATTTTATCTTCACCACTCTGGTGTTCCTTTTTTATGTGTTTAGACTGTTAAAAAAGCAAACTTTCCTCCACATAGAGCACTTAATATAGACTTTTACTGTAATATGTGTTTTAAATAATTGTAGGGATAGTTATAATTAAAATTGTATTAGTGTTCTATATAAATTTTCACCATCTATATGAATCATAACATGAACATCAGCTAAATTTGACTTACAAAATATGTTGACAAATTAGTGATGGTAGGCAAAATTGCTTCCTAAATTTAAGTGGTTTAGAAAGCAAGAAAGTTGTGAGACTGTGCGTGTGTGTGTGTGTGTGCGTGTGTGTGTAACAGTCCAGGGTGGGAGTTTCATGTCAACTTCATGCCGCTATTTAGGATTTAGGATTCCAGGCTGCCACACACACCATTTGTTTCTTAAGATGTTGACAAGCTCAATCAACTAGAAGGGGTAGAAAGTATGAAGGAGTCTATTTGAAAGCTTATAGAAAAATTCTAGAAGGATGAAAGGAGTTAAGAATAAGATAATTCACATTTGGGAAATAAGTATGTAAAAGACTGCCTGTTAAGACCCTTGATTTCAAGTGACAGAAACCTAATTCCGAATGGCTAGGAGAAGAACGGGAATATGTTAGCTTATGGATCGAAATGTCCTGGGAAAGACCAGCTTCAGATACGGTTGAAAAGAGGGGCTCAGTGAGTATCATACATACTCATCCTTCCTCCGCCCTTGAGTTCTGCTTCCCTCCCTGTTGGTTTCACTTTTAGTAGGCTCTCTATTTGTAGTTGCCTCCAACAGTGCCAGGGATACACCCTCAAAATCTCAAGAAGAACATGAAAAGAACATTCATGTTATCATCATTCCATTTGGTATCTTTAGCTATGACTGACCATGTCTATGTCACATGCGCATCTCTGCAATCAGGGATATATTTTAATCCCATCAGAACCACCTGAAGAGAGAATGATGCAGAGAGGTTCCCAGGAAATTGAGGTTGGTTTACGTTATGAAAATATATGCCATGCAGCCATACTCACCAAATATCCACTAAATATAAGGAAAAACTCATGTTTGTTAATTAATACATTAACTCTTTAATGTGAAAATTGTCTTATTAGTGTACTTCATTTTTTTCAAATATAGTGTTTTTTAAATCATGAATTCACTGACCTCCAGTTATGATTAACAGCCTTTTTGTGTTTCAAGACTATCCAGAGATCTATTATAGATTTTGATATGAAATTGCCTAATTTTCAAAACATGGCTTAGGCCATAGCAAAACACCTCTATGTGTTAGTGCTGGCCCCTTAGGCTACTGTTTTGCTACTTCTGTCCTAAGTTCATTAAGAAGATTAGTTGGGAATTTTCCCTAGAATGGCAAGTGTTGGAGGCTGGTACTTTGTGGGTAAGAGAGGAAAATTCCTCAAACTTAAGGCAAAAGTAATAATAGTTTCTCAGATTGGCAGAGTGGTGTCAGACTTGTCATCAGTATATTAAAGGTGGAAGAGCTTGGATGGGAGTAGTGGGGGAACACCTGTGATGATGTGGACCCTGAGAACTGTAATCTTGAGAGGTTTTAAAAATCCATGTGGAAGGGCTTTGAACATAGGTTATGGAACAACTCCTTGCTGAAGAAAAGCCAACTGCACTTGTGCGTTGGTATGGTCAAGGAGTGCTGGAAACAGCAATTAACTGACAGCCAGCTGATTCCTTTTTTCCTATGGCAGCTACAGCTTTCTAGTAAAACTCAAGGGAAGGAGAGAGAATTCTAGAAAGTAATTAATACAATATTGGACCTCCTACCAATATTCATGGATGTAGAATCTATACCAAATTTTTAAAAATAAAGAAATGTGACACTTCTTATACTAGATATATCATGGAACATTCTTTCCTGTTACATTAGCATAGATCAGATATCTAAAGATGGCACACTGATAGATCAGGTACCACTCTAGTGCTCAGTGCTAACAGCACAGGATAAGGAAGCACACACACACGATTGCAAAAGATGGAACAGGTGAAAGTGTGAAATGAAGTGCAAATCATAGGAGTAATGAGATAATGTTTTTAGTAGTCCCAAACAAATTGAATAAGTATCTACTGAAGATTGGGAAACCATGGTAATGTTAATAATAGAAGAAAATTTAAAAAGTAGGATGATTACTCATTATATTGCCCTAAAATAAGCCACTTAAAGTAGACAGTATCTGAGATGAGTGACATCCCCAAGAGACATACTGGCCTCTTCTACTAATGAGGAGCTTGATTCTACTTTGTTTTGAAAGACATGTTATTTCATCTCTCTGGAATTACCTGGGGCCAAGGTCCCATAAGCACACTCAAATCATCATTGCACACCAGTTAATGACAACTCTGCCTGACACAGGCCTGCATCTCTGACCTTATCCACCTTCTATATCAGGAGAAAATGAAGATCATTATAGATATTTTTCCACCTGCTTTAAAGCTTCTGTGAGTGATAGATGCTATTTTCCCGGGAAATAAAGATTGGGGTGGGCATGGGAGTAAGGAATTTGTTGCCTCAATAATCTAGTTTTAAGCCATTCACATAGAACATGGATGTAGTTTCATTTTCTATTTCTCTCTCTTTCTCATTCAGAAACAAAGAAATTTTCATCAAAGTCATTGTTTTCTGGTTGTAGATAAAGAAAAGAAACATAGAATATTGATTATATAGTTGGAAGGGCATTCTTGTGACTTGATAAAGTGAGATAATAGTAAAAACAAACGCCAATACAAAGAACATTCTCTAGAATTTATTCTAAGAAATTCACACATGGAAAAATTTAAAAAAACACTTGTGCCTCTTTGAAATATCCTTATTATTTTTCAAAACTGGAATAAGAAATATGTATAATATTTACTGAAACATTATTATTAGGAATTAAATGAATCATACTAGATTTTTTTCTTTATTTCAAAACCATAAATTAATTTAAAGTAATGAGTTAATAATTGAATCACTTCCAATTTAGATAATTTTATCCTATGCTTATTGAAATGAAGATTCATTCAGAGTTATAAATTAGGAAATAGTCCAACTATTTAAGGCAAATATAGAACAATATTTACTATGTGTGATTTTACACTCATGAAGAAACATATTTTTCACATAAAGCCAGTGGACTCAAAAATTTTGCTGACATAAAATGTTATGTTTATTTTTTAGAATTAAAATGAAAAATGTCACATTCTACCTTGAAATACATGAGCATTTTATTAATTGAGGAAGTAATTTTGTCTTTCATTTATCTTCCTAGACAACCATCATGGTTGTTGACCTCTGTTAGCCGTAGCATTATTGCTGTCCCATTGGCAAACCAGCCATTGTTCCACAGCAGGTAAAAGTAAAGGTACTTAGGACAGAATCTGTATCTGGAATATTTAGAAAAAAGAGACTTATGCATAGATTCATTCTGTATCTTGACTGAATAAAGATCAGATGTGAAGTTACAGGAGAGGTTGATTTGAAAATTAAGTATAGGATAATTTTTTTTGTTACTAGAGGAAACAGTTATATTTTTTCTTATATAAATTTTAAAAAGTTTCTCAAATCACTTTATGTTACTTGCGTTTTAATTTTCCTTTTTTTTTTTTTTTTTTGAGACAGAGTCTCACTCTGTTGCCCGGGCTAGAGTGAGTGTCATGGCGTCAGCCTAGCTCACAGCAACCTCAAACTCCTGGGCTCAAGCAATTCTTCTGCCTCAGCCTCCCGAGTAGCTGGGACTACAGGCATGCGCCACCATGCCCAGCTAATTTTTTCTACATATATCTTTAGTTGGCCAATTAATTTCTTTCTATTTATAGTAGAGACGGGGGTCTTACTCTTGCTCAGGCTGGTTTCAAACTCCTGACCTTTAACAATCCGCCCGCCTCGGCCTCCCAGAGTGCTAGGATTACAGGCATGAGCCACAGCGTCCGGCCTAATTTTCCTTTTTGTTTCCAGTCAAAAGAGAAAGTTTTCAAGCAAACAAAGAATGCAAAATGTCATATGTTTTATTAGTTGACTGTTTATCCTTTTCCTACATCCAGCTTTAAACTACTGCCATCCTGAGAAAGGAAAATCACTTGTGTTAAATTGCTGCCTGGCTTAGTGCTCTGTGAAGAAGAATGCGGCTATGAGCAGCCAAGGACCATTATGACTTAAATGTACACGGAGGTCATCTAAACTTGGCTTAATCTTTTCTACATTTTTCACACTCTGTTTAACAATCACTACCATTGACATTCATACTTTCTTCCCCCGTAGGGCTTGCTCTGACCTCACCAAAACCAGACCAGGCCTGCTATAATACCACCGGTGAGAGCTGCCACCTGATTGTTTAGGGTTAACCAGGTTTGCCACACATTGAAGAGGGATTAGTTTAAGAAAAATAAAGGAAAAGAAACAATAATCTTTTGGCTGGTAGAGCAGTCTCAGAATGCTAAAGCGTTACTTTACTGAGCTTCTAAAGAAATCTCCCACCAGTTTTTGAACACGTATTAATCTATTCTGTAAACTCTGTAAAATGTATATGCTTGGTTTCCATGGCATTTTCTAATCTTTTTGTTTTTGAAACAGAGTCTTGCTCTGTTGCCTGGGCTAGAGTACCGTGGCAACAGTCTAGCTCTCAGCAAACTCAAACTCCTGGGCTCAAGCAATCCTTCTGCCTCAGCCTCCCGAGTAGCTGGAACTACAAGTGTGCACCACCATGCCTGGCTAATTTTTCTATGTTTAGTAGAGATGGGGTCTCGCTCTTGCTCTGGCTGGTCTTGAACTCCTGACCTCAAGTGATACTATCGCCCCAGCCTGCCAGATTGCTAGGATTACGGGCATGAGACACTGAGCCTGGCGGCATTTTCTAATCTTGATGTAATTTTACTTAAATAGTTTATTTTGCTAAGAAAACAATGTGTCAAGTAAAAAATCCCAAATTATAAAACACAGACTTTATTAAAAAGGGTTATTATAGAGGGAGAGGGATTTCAGTAGGGGATGGGGGACAATTGCAATAGAACATTTTAGCCATAAGATCTGCAAGTGTCTGAAGGTTATGTAAAAAATAATAATATTATCATTATTTTCTTTTATAATGAAGAGTAAACCAGGCTGGAAAGAACTGGTGGCTGTGGGGAAGTGAGGTGGAAGGGGCAGTGACAGGCTAGTAAATGAGAGATTGGTTTACACTAAGGCCAGCAGATTCTCAGGAAGGTCTATGTGCTGGCCCTGGCTGAAGAAGAACCAAAGTTCAGGAGTTTGGGGGAAGCACAGAAGCTTAATAGAAGTTTGGACAAAAAACATTATGTTCTGTTTTTCAGTGGGGACAGTAGTTCAGCTAAACATTTAGGAGGCAAATAACAGGAATTTGAAGGGTCTGTGTCTGGCTTTGTCATAAATAAACAAGAAGGAAAATCAATTCTTAAAAGGTTTTAAATATCACCAACAATTTTTAAAAGGTACTATAAACTGTAATGTAAATAAGTAAAAGAAAGAAAAACAAATTATAGTGAAATAATATATATCTTGAAATGTAAATACTCAAACATGAATTTACTAGAAATCAAAATGAAATATTATGAATATATTTGAGATTTTGGCATCTCTATATAGATTAACCCAGAATGAGATATCTAGAAAAAGCAGAATTTGGTGAGTCAAATCTGTGGCCAGACTTCTCAATAAATGGTATTGGAAAAATTGGATATCCACATGCAAGAAAATAAAAATGGACCCTTATCTCTCATAATATACAAAACTCAATTCAAAATATACTAAAGACTTGAATGTAAGATCTGAACATATAAAAATAGTGGAAGAAAACATATGGTTAAAGTTCCATGATGTTGGTCTGGGTGATAATATTTTGGATAAGACCTCAAAAGCACAGGCAAAAAAAACCGAAAATAAACAAATGGGATTATATCAAACTAATAAGCTTCTGCACAGCAAAGGGGACAATCAATAGGTGAAGAGATAACCACAGAATGGGAAAAAATGGTTGCAAACTATGTATCTGACAATGTTAATATACAGAATATATAAGGAACTCAAATGACTCTCAATAACAACAAAATAAACAAATAACCCAATTAAAAAATTGACAAAAGACTAGAACAAACATTTCTTAAAAGAAAACATACAAATAACCAATAGTTATATGAAAAATGCTCTGCATCAGTAATTATTAGGCAAATGCAAATCAAAACCACAATAAGATACTACCTCACTGCAGTTAGAATAGCTTTTCTCAAAAAAATAAAAATAAATGTGTTGGTGAGGATGTGGAGAAAGGGGAACCCTTTATACACTTTTTGTGATAATGTAAATTTAGTATAGCCATTATGAAAAGCAGTATGGATGTCCATCAAAAAATTAAAAATAGAACTACCATATGATCCAGGAATCTCATTACTGAGTACATAGTCAAAGGAAAGAAATCAATATTTTAAGGAGATATTTGGACTCCCATATTTATTGTAGCACTATTCACAATAGCCACGATATGAAATCCAACTACATGTCCATTAGGAAATTAATAGATAAAAAGTGGTACATATACATAATTAAAAATTAATATTATTTAGCCATAAAAACAAAGACATCCTTTAATTTGCTACAACATGGATGAAACTGGAGAACATTATGCTAAGTGAAATAAGCCAGGCACAGAAAGACAACTATTACACTATCTCATTGGTACTAGGAATCTAAAGTCAGTCTCATGGAAGTAGAGAGTAGAATGTTGGTTGCCAGAGGATAGAGTGCTTATAGGGAAGTGTGGTTGGGTAGAAGTTGGTCAAAGCATACATGGTTAGAAAAGAGAAATAAATTCAGAAGATCTATTTTATAGCAAGGTGACTATAGTTGATGATATATTGCATTCTTGAAAAATGTAAAGACAGTAGTTGTTAAGTGCTCTCTCAACAAAAATGATAACTATATGAGGTAATGCATTTGCTATCTTGGCCATTCCACAATGTGTGCATACTTCAAACTGTTAGGTAGATCACAAAGGACCTCCAAGACTCTCCTAGGGACAAAAGTGGGTGCCTTGTCTTGGTGCTGCCTCTAGCAATTGTCCCACCTGGGAAGGACGAGGGTGGGCCCCATCTTGGTGCTGTCCCACCTTAAGCCTCCCCTGAGCAACTGCCACATCTGCCAGAAGGAGAAATCCTTGTTAATCTGCAAAAAAAAAAAAAAAAAAAATTCAGGGAATCCCCAGCCTGCAGGCCAGGCAGTCCAAGCACAGTGGGATTTAGGATTTGGAAAGTGACCTAGAGTAACCTAAGGCTAATTATCATGTCGTTAACTGTCCATCAAAGTGGCAGATGTCAGAACCACAGGAGGCTCCAACCAGACACTATAAAACAGGACCCCAGACCATAATTGGAGGCTTTTTGTTACAATAAGAGGCTCATTTGCCCTTCCCTAGAGAACAAGTATCTTGCTTTTGCTCTGTAAACCTCTCTTGTCCTTCCTCGACAAAATTCATTTCACTCTTGCCTTGCTTTCGCTGAGTCTGGTCATTCTTCGGCCAAGAGCACACCAAAAGCCAAGAGCAGACAAGATTTCCAACCTCAAAACCCCAACAAAACCATCACGTTGTGAACAATAAATGCACTCAATGTTTTTTTAAAAAAATTAAATTAGATAAATCTGTGAAAAGTATGGACATTAGTGACATGATTTTCTATGATGAGGAATAAATCTTGGTAATAGTCTAAAACTAATAAATAATCTTCCCTAAATTTAAAAAGTTTGTTGCATTTTTGAAAGCTGTGTTTCTATTGAATCCATGTAAAAATATTTGTGTTCATATATACCTTACTCTGTTTGTGTTGCTACAAAAGAATACCCGAGGCTGGGTAATTTGTATAGGAACGAAAGTTTACTTGCATCACAATTCTGCTGGTTGGGAGAGTGGGCGTCTGGTGAAAGCCTCAGGATGCTTCCCCTCATGGTGGAAGGTGAAGACGAGTACACATGTGCAGAGGATCACATGGAGAGAGAAGCAAGGGAGAGAGAGAAGCGGGCAGCCTGTTTTTTAACAACCATCTCTTGTGGGGACAAATAGAGTAAGAACACATTCTTTACAGTGAAGACAGCACCAAGCCATTCATGAGCAGTCTGTCCCCATGACCCAAACCCCTCAGATTAAGCCCCACCTCCAATATTTGGGATCAATTTTCACATGAGATTTAGAGGGGACAAACTCCAAACTACATCAACATATAAAAGTCACGGGTTGCCAAGCTCACGTAAAGTTTTTTCTGTTTTGTTGTTGTTTGTTTATTTGTTTGTCTTTAACCTACATAAAAGGAAAAGATGGAGAAAAGATGGGCTTCAGATTCCCCCCAGTTTGACTGAACTTTTAGTAGTTTTCTTCCTAACTCTAGGCCCCAGACCTCCCTTTTCTTAGCGAAATTACTTTAGAAAACTTGCTGATTGTAAATCCTTTCTCTGGCTCTTTCAGATGTAAATCTTCTCCCAGCCTTCAGGCAGTTTTGTAATCTAGCAATGTCCTCCCAAGAACTTGTTAACCACTTCTTTGAAATGTAATCAAGATGATGCCTCTATTTTCTGGTCTCTGAAAGGGCAGGACACTAACTTAGATGACCCAATTAGCAAACACAGTTGGCCTAATTGTACTGAGGAACCACCTTCTTAACCTCTTCCAGTGTTTTCCTGTTAGCTTACTACACAGCTTAAAAAACACTCCCACCTTGGTCACTGTCAGAGCAGCCTGCAATGCTTCCAGGCTAGGGGGAAACTTCCCATCCCCCATCCAGAACTCAAAAGAATTAACAAGAAAAAATCAAAAAACCCCATTTATAAATGGGCAAAAGAGATGAACAGAAACTTCTCCAAAGAAGACAGAATAATGGCCAAAACATATGTTTTTATTTTTTATAGAGACAAGGTTTCACTATATTGCCCAGGCTGGTCTCAAACTCCTGGCCTAAAGTGATCTTCCCACCTTGGCCTCCCAAAGTGCTGGGATTACAGGAATAAACCTATGCACCAGGTCGTATTTTCATATTTTGGCTCATGTA